>JANAVB010018993.1:30301034-30387093 GCA_029216955.1 Iris pallida | reverse complement strand
TGTGGGATTTCGAAGACGCTGCGGAGGAATGACGCGATTTGGGTCATTGTTGATAGATTGACCAAGTCGGCTCACTTCATCGTAATTAAGTAGGATGGAGCGTCGATCGGTTAGCGCAAATCTACGTTGATGAGTTGTTCGACTGCACGGGGTGCCGGCCTCAAAAATTTCGGACAGAGACGGGCGATTCCTATCGCGTTTCTGGACGAGCCTCCAAGCGGCGATGGAAACCAAACTGAACTTTAGTTCGGCGTACCATCCCCAAACAGACGGACAGACGGAGAGGGTAAATCAAATCCTAGAAGACATGCTGCGTCTGTGTGCGATCGACCTAAAGACTAGTTGGGATACGTATTTGCCGCTTGCGGAGTTTGCGTATAACAACAGTTATCAGTCGAGTATTCAGATGGCTCCCTACGAAGCGCTCTACGGGAGGAAGTGCCGTTCGCCGATATACTGGGATGAAGTCGGAGAGCGACAAGTGCTGGGACCGGAACTAGTAGAGCAGGCCGTCGAAAAGGTCCGCTTGATTCGAGATAGACTCCGCATCGCGCAGATTCGACAAAAGAGCTACGCAGATCTTTGTCGACGTCCGCTAGAGTTCTTGGTCGGGGACCATGTGTTTCTGAAAGTAACGCCCATGCGCGGTGTGATGCGGTTCGGCGTTAAAGGCAAGTTGAGCCCGAGATTTGTAGGCCCCTTCGAGATCATTGAGCGAGTTGCGACGGTTGCTTATCGGATCGCACTACCTCCTGCCTTAGCTGATGTGCACGATGTTTTCCACGTTTCACAACTACGAAAATACGTGCACGATCCAAGTCATGTGGTTAGCTTCGATCAGTTGGAGCTACGTACTGACTTGTCTTACTCGGAGGAGCCTATTCAAATTTTAGACCGCAAGGAAAAGGTGCTGCGAAATCGGTCGATGTCCTTGGTTCGCGTGCTTTGGCGGAACCATTCAGTCGAGGAGTCGACGTGGGAGATGGAGGCGGAGATGAAAGAGAAGTACCCCGCGTTGTTTCTCTAAATTAAGGTCAGACCCTTGTTCTTAAGTTTCGCGACGAAACTTTTTCTTAGTGGTATATTATGTAGCGCCCCGCTTTCGATAGGCGACGGAACTTCAATATGCTAGCACCGAGTCAGATCGGCCGGGAACTTAGATGGCCATCTGACTCGATCGCTAAGCTTGGTAAACGTTAACGCCTTGCGGCATCGATTTGGACGGAAGTTACGAGAATCGATCCAACTAATGGAACGACTTCTGTTGGAATAAGTCCTAGATGCAGCGGGCTGCGTCTCGGCGAGTGAGCTCTCTATAAGAGTCCCTCGACGGGACCGGACCGCTGTATGATTTTCTTGGAGCTTTGCCGCTGGGCTTGATGAAGTGCTTTCGCGTCGTTTTCATGGATGCAATTACAATTTCGATGCAAGGGAAAGGAAGGAATTCTAACAAAGCGTTGGTGCCATTGCAGGAGCTCGCGTAACTAAAGATTGACGTAGCGTAGCGCTTGGATGATCGGCACGAAGCAAAGTAATCGGTGGGTGATTCGAGCCTTCTTTTCTACTCTGTCCCGCAAACTTATTCCTTGCTTCGAATTCATTCAAATCGAACGATGCCAAGTTAATTGCATGCCAATCCACTAAGTCAAGAACTCGGGAAAAAACGTATCGATTTTGAGTAATCTACTCGAAAAAATACAAGTTTCTCACATAACTAGAAAAGTTTAAGGTTCTAGTAAAAAGATAGACTATTTCATGTGCTGCAAAATAATATGAAACGTCGATCATGGGTTATGATGCCTCGGACAATTTGGTGCCCACGGGACGCTAAATCGGTGTACGGCTTTGGGGAAAATAAATCGTTGCATGAGTTGCGAGAAATGATAATGCTGTTCGATACTATCCGCGCTATACGAAACTGTTTGCATATATGAAACTGTTCGCACATAGGCATGGTCATGGACAGCTTGTGCACAAGTTGTTTTCCTCAAAACGGTATCCGGGGCATCGGAACCGATTCGTCCTAGGGGGAATAATTTATCGTGCTTCGGCGCGAGGCATGCGGGACCTTCAGTAAGGCTTGCAACCTAGGCTGAACGGGTTGCGTCGCATGCCAACTTCGATTAAGTCCCTAGTGGTGCGTAGCACCAATGACCGCATAGAAGATAGTTGCATGCTCACCTATTGTCTTATGCAGGTGTAAATATTATCTCTGTTTTCATGCAGGGACGAGCACGGCCGTGGTAAGAAATAGGATAAACTGCGATATTATGTTGTATGCTTTAATACTCAAAGACGGCTATCGAATATGAACTGAATTCATTTAGTTCTAATAGAAAGACAACTCTAAAGCATGCCTATCCTAACAATCAGAGTCGGTTTAGACGAGTTGGTTCGTCTCGTCCACTTAGCAAGTGTGCTAATCCCCTCCCCCAATTTCCCCAGGTGCGGCGGGCGCTCCAACCTAAAACGAAGCTGAAGTGCAGAGAGGCGTTTTGAAGCTCTTCCTATACTGAAGTATTTTGAAGCCAATTCAAGTCGACAGCTTATGTATAAAGGGGCGAATGTATGGGACGGCAAGCGTAGTTCAGGCAACTTGTCGAATATATTTTCTTTCTATTTTCAATCAATGTAGCCGCAACGGCATCCAATGTAAATTACGACTTGCACTTCGTTGCAAGCTATGAATGAAAAGCATTTCTATCTTCCTATACTGTGTCTTATATTCTGATGTGATTTGTGAAGTTTCGACTTGGCGTATTAATATCAAATCAAAAGATAACCATTTGAGAACTTGTCATCTTGCCTTGCACGAGTGCAACTCCAGGCTCGTGCGGCATCACGCCTTAGCGAGGACGATCGAATCGGCAAAATTAACATCGGGACGAACGTTGCCGACTCGGGGCGTGACAGTCGGAGGCTTTCAACGGGGCTCGCTACCTGCGCTGAAGGACCCGCCGCCTACCCGAGCTATGTCCGCGATGGCTTGTCATGCCAGTGGCCTTTTATATAGATAATCGGCGTGCTAAGTGGCGAATCCGCATGCACGGTGTCGATCATAACAAAGGAAGTGTAAGCACGGTATGCGTTGAATGGTAAAATGTGTGCTCGGTTGCACCCAAAGTATTATAAAGCATACGATTAGGCTATACGTAAAGACACGTGCTTCGGTACGAGATACGGCGTCGTGCTTGAGTTCCCAACATCGGTTCCACAAGTCGGGTTAGTCGTTGCGAGTTAAGTCGAGAAGGGCCGTAGGGCAAGTTTGGTTAAGTCATGTTGAGTTTCGGGGCACGACCTCGAGATGTGAGGCATGGCCGCGTTATCACAACACGAGTATAGGCAAGACTAAGCGATGAGGCACTGCCTTGGTGATACTAAAGCACGAATCGAGTTCATTGTACGACCGAGTCTTTACGTCCCAGAGTATGGCACGAAAGGCAAGCACGAGGCGATAAGTTTACGTAATTGGAATGAGAAGGTCTAGCGGTAAAGTATGAGTACACTATTAATGTAAGGCACGGTAACGGTCTAAAAGACACAAATAGACCAAGGCGTCGGTCCTAAAAATCGATCCTAAGGCAAGACTAGAAAGACAATCGTAAAGGGGCTTGTATCGCACAAAGTAAAATAAACGTGTCGGTTTTGTATGGGTGGGCGAGGAGCTCACTCCACCAGTACAGTTGAGTACTGACACCCATACAGTTTTCATGTGCAGGCACAAGTAGAAGCTCATGGCGCGGAGCTCGCTTGGATGCGTCGAGGCACGGAGTTCCTTGGCGATTCGAAGCGTGCGGCCACATGGAATCGAAGACTTATACGGGACATAATGTATGGACATCGCCTATCCGAAGTATCCGCTGGCTCGAGACAAGTATTGAGAGATGAGAGAGAGCAGAGTGATTTGTAATGTAAGACGAGTGAATTTGAGTGATTGTAATCTCGGCCTTGCGCTCCCAATGTAACCGTTGTTTCGATATCAATAAAAAGCTTCTTTTGAATGACTTGTGTTTTGTTCTTAACTTCCGCTGCTAGTATTAAATGTCTCTGTTTGGGACTTCTGTGCGACGACCCCGTCGCAGCCGTTGTAATCGGCCGTTATGGAACCCGCCTTGCACGAGTGCAATCTAGGCTCGTGCGGCATCACGCCTTAGCGAGGACGATCGCTCCTACGGGAGCGGGGCGTGACATAATGGTATCACAGCACGACTTTACGTCCTTGGACAATCGATGGAATTCTTTAACTCTGATGTTTCCGCGAACTCTAAATGTTTTTCGCATATTGATATCGTTGGTGCGCTCTCTCTCAAATGTCCCACGGGATGTCCATACAATAAGTCTAATATTTTCAAAAGCTCGTACAAGTGTTCAATCGAACGCATCAATAGGTGATGGCCTTTGGGCCGAACGGTGCCGACCTTGAGATGATAGAAAATGCGTGCTAAAGTTAGCAAATTGCGTGCGTGCCTATCGAGTCCTACGTCGACATTAGCAAATGAGCACGCAAAGTCGGAGTATAGTCCATACAGGATGGTTATGCACACGGCCTTTTGGCTAAGTTGTGCCGCGTGTCGCGTACCTAGACTTTTTGGTGCAAACGAGTCGCGAGCATTATTAAGTATCGCTCGGTCGGAAACGGGGATACACTTAGAGTGTATATCGATAGAAGCGCTATTGGACTAACGCATAGGCGTACATGGAAGATTATTTTAGATTTTAAGGAATAGTGTGAACGACTTAGTGCGTCGATGCGACGTAAACGATTACGCTAGGGATTCGTCGAACGAATCCGAAACATGTCTTAGCGAATAACGTGAACGCGATTTGGACTAGATTGGATGACTCAAATCCCGAGTGGTGTATGGTCCATCTTGGAAATCATTCGACGAAAGATTGAGGATTGCACGAGTATGAAATGCGAAAACGATTGAGTATGTAAAATCGAATCGAGGAAATTGATACGGATCGTATACGAAAAGTTAACACGACGGGTAGGTAGCGTGCATGAAATGTTCGATTTTAAAGTTATGCGAATGACTCTGAGGATTAGAATGGATATCGTTCGATGATTGAGTTAGCAAGAAATATTACGAATTGAGAAAATACGTTGGTCGATGACTTAAGATAGACGGATGAACGATATGTGAATTTAGGTTTGTCGAAATTGATGTTGTGAACGATTCAAGGGGTAATGATCGAAATTGAATTTGAATGTCGAGGAGATTATCCAGTCGGACGATATCATTCGTACGACTCAAAATTCGTTGCAAACGAAGATCATCAGGTTACGTATATCGTCGATGATATTGAGGCGTATCCAAGACGATATGCGATAACTCAGGGATAATCTGATACGGTGAATGACGATCGTGCAAGTGTTCTCGTTCCAAATGGATGCAATACTTAGGACTTTGGTTGAGACGAATGTTGGGTGAAAGAAATCGTTTTGATGGTCGCATTGATAACCACAACGTCGACGGTCTTGTCTTGTACGAGCGCAATCTAGCCTCGCACATGCGTTGCGTCAAATTTGGGGTGATCGTTTCGCGTGAGCACTGACATGTTGATTCATGTCGCGGGAATGATCAAACTCGGAAAATCAGGACGCGACAACTTTGATTGTCCCGACTTGTTGGTTTGATGCGATGGAAAATTCGAGGATGTTAGGACTTGCGATTGATAATCGAATAAAACTTGAGGATTGTGTAGGTTCAATCTGCGCATCGAGAATGATTTAGTCTAGACACAAACAAGAGTTACGTCCCGATGAGAATGATTATCTCGCGGGAGCGTGTATGGTGATTCGTGCCACCGTGGATAATCGGACTCGCGTGAGATCGGAGCGTAGCATACTGTTAAGTCAGATGACCTTGTGATCGATTACGTGAATTGGAATAGATGATTTCAGAAACGTGAAATATGAATTACGGTTTTGCGATGAATCGTGTCGTAGCGTGCTTGACTTGGAAAGATTGATAGGCGGATTATGTCGAACGTGTTCGAAGAAGATAGACTATGCGAAACGGTTTGATGAACGAACGATATTGATACGACGTAGAATTGGTTAAAATGTAAGTTATCGTAGGATGGTCTTACTAAACGACTCGGACCCCATGCGATGAACATTGGAATGTGTGTAGGAAATCGATGCTCGATGTTTAGAAATCGGAGTGATGCGAGCTTGGGTAAAAAATCCCGTACCATCGATTTGGTTTGACCTTAGGATGGGGTCAGTGTTTATATCGTTGTTTGGGAACTATGATTCCAGTACTGACGAAAGACATAGCCTAGCGGTTCGGCAAACGTCCGAGTGCGAAACGATAGGAAATAGTGGAGGCACCACTCATGAGGCTCGGTTGACATGCACGTATATCAGGGACGCCCGAATATGTGCACGATCCGACTCGAGTGGTGATGGCGGATTCTCTATCACGAGGCTTGGCTGAAATGTATGTATTTTGGGGACGCCTGGAATATGTGCACGATCCAACTAAGTGATACGTTGAATCAAGTGAGACTTAAGGAACGGAAAAGTGTGAGGATTTTGAAATCGTGAGTTTCGAAGAAATGTTGATGGTAATGCGATCATTGATTTGAGACGAGTTCGAATGTTGGTTGATCGGTTGGTGTGCCTTACGACTAAGTTAGGGATAAGCACGAGCGTGGCTCGGAATCGAAGAAACGCGTAGGCGAAGTGTGTACGATTAAGTCTTGGGCATAGAAATGGTAGGAAGGTTTGCCTTCAGGAAAGTCTCAAGGACGAGACTTGTTCTGAATGGTGTATATTGTAGTGCCCGGTCCCGCGAAGTCAATCGGAGGAATCGAAACGCCGACGGCGTTCGGACTTGGCCTTACAACGGCGACTCGAAGACATAGCTCAGGTGGGATAGTTTCGGTGAACTTGCCTCATCTTTGCCTTCACATAATAAATCGCGTGTTTTCAACTTGCACAAATAGGCTTAATAATAAAAGAGACGAATCCACATAGCTAAAGGGAATTATCCCGACGGATCGAATCTAGTTTAGAATATGGAAAACGTTCCACGGTCTGATTAGAGTTGGTGCTCAACGTGCTTTGAAAATGACACTCGATCCTTCGTCCCGCGGCTTGGGAGAAGGAAAAGTTGGTATTCGACACAAACGAGGAGTTAGCCTAAGTCATAGGCGTCGCCCGCGTAAATGCTCGATAAAGCAAGCACGTTTTCACTGCACAAGGCTTGGCATAGCCTTGGCTCGTCCCTCGGGTTAAGTTGTAGGCTTGAGTAAGTTAGGCAAAGTTATGCCGATCGACCTAAGTCATTCCAAGTGCCGTCCCGCTCTTTCTGCGGTTGTCAAGTTAGATAGTCCCACGATCTCAAGTGCCGTCATATAACGTATGACTTGGGTGATAGCGTCGCGTTGGACGTAAGTCAGTTAAAGGCACGAGCCACGGTTGGCACGATGTAAAGTTAGCCACGGTCTATGGCACTTAAGGAACACGTTTTGTTCAAGTTAAGTTGGAAGGCTATGTAGTAGTCGTTCCCTCGAGTTCAAAGAAGTTCGAGACGGTCCCTCGGTTGGGAGTCTCGCATTCCTATCCGCGTTAAGATGTTCGAGGCGGTCCCTCGGTTGGGAGTCTCGCGTTTCTATCCACGTTAAGGAGTATGAGGCGGTCCCTCGGTTGGGAGTCTCTCGGTTCCAATGCACGTTATGCAAAGTGTGGTTCAGAATACGAGTTGCTAAGTATAGTTCCAGTCGTACCAACAAGTAGGCCATGCATTTACGTGAGTCTAGATGTCTCGTAGGTGCGTGGTCATTGGACACCTTGTCGACAAGGATTTCTGCCTAGACTGGTTATACGCCGGGGCACCGAGCCCAGTCATCCTAGGGGGTAGACGTTATAGCAACGCATGCTTTTATTGCGTGGGTAGTTGGGGGCTTTCAACGGGGCTCGCTACCTGCGTTGAAGGACCCGCCGCCTACCCGAGCTATGTCCGCGATGGCTTGTCATGCCAGTGGCCTTTCATATAGATAATCGACGTGCTAAGCGGCGAATCCGCATGCACGGTGTCAATCATAACAAAGAAAGTGTAAGCACGGTATGCGTTGAATGGTGAAATGTGTGCTCGGTTGCACCCAAAGTATTATAAAGCATACAATTAGGCTTTACGTAAAGACACGTGCTTCGGCACGAGATACGGCGTCGTGCTTGAGTTCCCAACATCGGTTCCACAAGTCGGGTTAGTCGTTGCGAGTTAAGTCGAGAAGGGCCGTAGGGCAAGTTTGGTTAAGTCATGTTAAGTTTCGAGGCACGACCTCGAGATGTGAGGCATGGCCGCGTTATCACAACACGAGTATAGGCAAGACTAAGCGAGGAGGCACTGCCTCGGTGATACTAAAGCACGAATCGAGTTCAATGCACGACCGAGTTGTTACGTCTCAGAGTATGGCACGAAAGGCAAGCAGAGGCGATAAGTTGATGTAATTGGAATGAGAAGGTCTAACGGTAAAGTATGAGTACACTATTAGTGAAAGGCACAGTAACGGTAAAAGACACAAAATAGACCAAGGCGTCGGTCCTAAAAATCGATCCTAAGGCAAGACTAGAAAGACAATCGTAAAGGGGCTTGTATCGCACAAAGTAAAATAAACGTGTCGGTTTTGTATGGGTGGGCGAGGAGCTCACTCCACCAGTACAGTTGAGTACTGACACCCATACAGTTTCCATGTGCAGGTACAGGTAGAAGCTCGTGGCACGGAGCTCGCTTGGATGCGTCGAGGCACGGAGTTCCTTGGCGATTCGAAGCGTACGGCCGCATGAAATCGAAGACTTATACGGGACATAATGTATGGACATCGCCTATCCGAAGCATCCACTGGCTCGAGACAAGTATTGAGAGATGAGAGAGAGCAGAGTGATTTGTAATGTAAGACGAGTGAATTTGAGTGATTGTAATCTCGGCCTTGCGCCCCCAATGTAACCGTTGTTTCGATATCAATAAAAAGCTTCTTTTGAATGACTTATGTTTTGTTCTTAACTTTCGCTGCTAGTATTTAATGTCTCTGTTTGGGACTTCTGTACGACGACCCCGTCGCAGCCGTTGTAATCGGCCGTTATGGAACTTGCCTTGCACGAGCGCAATCTAGGCTCGTGCGGCATCACGCCTTAGCGAGGACGATCGCTCCTACGGGAGCGGGGCGTAACATTCCATATGATAGGTGACAAAGTCACTTCCGAAGTCCTTCGGCCTCCTCACTCGCTTCGTTGACGACTCAGCGAGATCTGGTTCAACCGTTGTTTCAACAACACATCTTCTTGGACCACATCCTCATTGAAGACCTACGCACCCTCATTATTCTCTGGAACATCCGCAAGAACAATATTCTTGTTCCTTGCAAATTTGTCTTCAAAATATTCTGCGTCACGAGATTCAATGATATGATTTGACTCAATATCAAGAAATCTTCGAGCATCACTCTTCTCGGCATAGCCCAAGAAGATCATCTTAGTAGTCCTTGTCCCAAGCTTCTGAATCTTCAGATCTGGAAGCTTGACATATGCCAGACACCCCCGCACTCGAATGACATTCAAGTTAGGTCTGACTTTGAACCAGAGTTCATGAGAAGTAATGTCAGAAGTTGCATGAGGCACCCTATTCAGAATAAAAGTGGCCGTCAGTGCAGCTTCTCCCCAGTAGCACTTAGGAAGACCAGCAGTCAACAACATTGAGTTAATCATTTCTGTTAACGTTCTGTTCTTCCTCTCAGCTACTCCGTTTGATTGAGGAGAGTATGGAGCCGTATCTCATTGACAATTCCATGTTCTTTGCAGAACGATACGAATTCATAAGACCTGTACTCCTCACCCCGATCACTTTTTATTCTTTTGAGTTGTTGTCCAGTCTGCCGCTCAGCTTCGGCTCTGAACTCCTTGAACTTCTCGAATGCTTCGTCTTTAGCCTTCAGCAAGTAGACGAACGCATACTTAGAGAAGTCATCAATGAAGGTTATGAAATACTTCATCCCGACCTTTGTAGAGAACTGTTTGAAGTCACAGATATCTGAGTGTACTAACTCCAAAAGATCTGTACTTCGATTAACCCGAGGAAAGGGTTTCCTTGTGATCTTAGTTTGAGCACAAACTTCACATTTCTCTACCTTACCCCCACACTTGGAGATAAGTCCTAGACTAGACATTCTGTTAATTCGTTTAGAATGAACATGTCCTAGCCTATTATGCCACAACTCATAAGTATAAGCAGAATAAGTGATTGTATTAACAATATTGAACTGATTTACAAGCTGAATTTTGAACATTCCTTCGATATAAAAAGCTTTTTCGAAATATGTTCCCCTGATAGACATCACCATCTGGCCAGCATTTATGTCCATCCTGAGGCCTGCTTTGCAGAGTAGGCCTCCTGAGATCAGATTCTTGGCGATAGCAGGTACATGCTTCACGCCTTGAAGCGTCAGAGACTTGCCAGAAGTCAGCTTCAATACCACTGTCCTGATCCCAAGCACTTCAGCTTGTGCCTGATTCGCCACGATAACCACATCAGAAGTAGGGGTGTAGGTGGTGTCACTTCCCGTTCCCAGAATGCATATTTTATACATGTACTCCTCGAATGTATTTATTTAATATTTATCATGTATTATCCTGTATTTAAATTTCCTTTAATTCATGTTAATTAATTTTCTGCAATTTTATTTCTGCATTTTATTTCTGCTATTATTTTATTCTCTGCTTTAGTTAGCCTATTGTGGTTCGGCCTAGGTTGGGTTCTCGGGTTGGCTTTGTTGGATCCCCCTGCAACCCGTCCCATTAGCTCCCACCTACCACCCCTTCCATATTTAAAGCCACCCTCTCCATTCCTCTCCTCATTACTCATTCTCACCATTACTCCTCTTCTTCTTCTTCATTACTCTCTCCACCTACCAAACCGTAGGCAAGTACAACTTGCTCCCCATGAGAACCCATGTTTTTGTAGTTCATTTATCTTCCTCGCAAGATCCTAAGAGAGTTTAGAACTTGGCATTTTTTATTTCGAAGTCTTAATTTTTGTAGATCTAGAAATGAGTTATTTTCGGAGTTTGGTGGTTTTGATCTATCAAACTTCTTTGTTTTCAAGTTTTGATGGTTCCATGTTGTAGAGAAGTTTATTCTACCCAATTTTGACCTTTGGAAAGTTGGATTTGGACTTGTTTTGACCAAGTTATGGACTTTTGAAACTTTGGGGTGCAACCATGGAGTTCTTGCTGTTTGAAGAAGACAGTGAGCAGTGTATGCTAGCTTTTTAGCTTGCGTCACTGAGCTGTGCGCGCTCTTTAGCGCAGCGCAGTATGGAGTCCATACACTGCCTTTTTAGGTAGCGTGTGTCTTTCATACGCTGCCTTTTGGGAGCGTATGACTTGCATACGCTAGCATGGTTAGTAAGGAGTCGTATGGAGTTCATACGCTGCCTTTTGGGAGCGTATGACCTGCGTATGCTAGCATGGATAGTAAGGAGTCGTATGGAGTTCATACGCTGCCTTTTGGGAGCGTATGACCTGCGTACGCTAGCATGGATAGTAAGGAGTCGTATGGAGTTCATACGCTGCCTTTTGGGAGCGTATGACTTGCGTACGCTAGCATGGATAGTAAGGAGTCGTATGGAGTCCATACGCTGCCTTGAAGAGGAGTCGTATGGAGTCCATACGCTAGCTTGGCTTGAGCGTAGCTTGACCTGAGCGTACGCTGACATGAGCGTAGGCTGACATGAGAGTAGCCTGCTTACCCTGGATCTTCTATAGCCCTGTATATTGATATCTTATTGGATATTTAACGTCCATTTTATATCCTTACGCCTTTTTGCATAAACTTGATAATCATGATATGTTGATATTTCTGTTAAATATAGATTGTTACGTGGGATGTACCATGTGTCGTGAATTGAGTTATAGATACCCCGATTGACTGGAATTAAACCCTGAGAGTTGTAGACTCGACCCCACTGAATACTAGTTGACTTTCATGCCTTGTCACCATTGATAATGATTGTGACCTTGACTAATAATTGATCATGCGTTCCTAGTTGGAACTAAGAGACTGGCTAGTCGTCTTATTGAATTGAATGAATGAGACACGTTCATATTAATTATGAACTATTGAAATCGACTGGCTAATCCCGAATATTGGCATACAGGCACATGCAGGTTTCAAATTATTTATTTATTTAGTTATTTATTTATCTTACAAAACATCATGTGTACTTTATGGTCAAGGCATGATTACTCCGTGGTTAGTTTTAATTGTTGCATTACGCTATGTAAGACCTACAACCTGACCGCACTGGTATCATTGTAGAGTTGTGCATATCGTACCCCGTACAAAAGTACTCATTTAAATGACCATGATCCACGGCATGGGATTTCACTCAACGTAGAGACTATTAAGTTAAATAAAATAATAATTGCATGGAGAGAATGGATTCCCGAGTTCTTACATGGCAGCCCCCTTGGGACAAGTAGTACCCGACGGGCCGGCTGGTTCCCACAGATACTGTAAACCTACCACACGGGCAGGAAACAGTATCTGCTTATATTATTATTGTATATGGTATGTTGACGGGCGTCTTGCTAGGACTCGTCTAATTCATGCATGGCGCACATGATTAACTGGATAGACTAGCCTTGCTCGCACATAGTAAGAACTGAGGAATCCCTATTGCATAAATTCCGGGATAACTTGGGACTCAAAATAGCAAGCCGTAGGATTTGATTGACCGTTCAAGATAATTTGTTTGTGCACTGTACCTACTCTGTTACCTAACTGGGATGATCAGAATGTCAGGACATGACGGGCCAACTTCTGTCTTTGTTTGGTTGGGAGGTTGGTTCGAAGTGTCGTGATGTGATGTGAATCCTAGTGGAAAGCAGAGATCTATTATTATATTTCTCATTACTGGTTTTAGTTCTCATGTCGTGCTTCCTTGTGGTACTTGCTATTAGAGGTCTAACCTCTCTGGTTTTGCATGGCCAGATTTAGAGCCAGTCCCCGAGGATCCAACTTACTTCTACCTCCAAGATGGTCAACAATAGAGGGATGATCGCAGGAGGACTCGAGTGGGTTTCTTACTTCCCCGCTCGTTTTGTTATCTACTTTATACTTTGCCGTTTGGCACCGACATGTTAGTCGGATTGTCTTGTACTTACTTTTTACATAATTGTAACTAAAGTCAGGCTGTAGCTGATAACAATTGTGTATACTTTTGCTACATCCATCTGGCTATGTTTTGTAAAGCCAGATATCAAGAACATTTTGACAGAGTGTTTGGGACGCCTTACTGCTTTATCTTACATGTTCTCTATTACTGTTTCTTGTTCGAATGATTGAGACAATAGATGTGAAGTGACCATAGCGAGACTTTCATGTAGTATGCACCCCCTCGTCTTTAAACAGCATTGATCGTATTATACGGTATTCATCTACCCGTAATACGTAGCTGGCTGAGTCATTCCCCGCTCTCCAGTATTCTGGTTCTGGGGCGTGACAAGGTTTTAGTGGTGGCCCATGCAGGTCTGATTTCAGACTTGTGGGGTGTTTTGATTTATAGGATGTCTCAATCACACATGTTCCCTCTTGATCTCGCAATTCGTTGTTCTCAATACCAGCTTGACATTCCAGTATCCTTTGACTTCATTAATCCTTCATGTCCGGTCGTTTGATTGTTCTCTTGTCCCTTTTCTTAGGGGCACTTCGTCCGCACCTGTCAGATCTGGACAGCAACAACATGGACAGCAACATGGACAACCTGACCATGTTGGTCCGCAACAAGAGCCTGTACTAACTCAAGAGACTATCCAAGAAGAAGTGATAGTGGAACCAGCAGTTGGACCGCAGTATCCGGAGGTTCCAACACCACCAATAGTTCTATCTACCCCTATGGAGTTGGACACACCAGCCCTTCTGGAGATCATGAGAGGGATGGCTACTCAGCAACACCAGATGTTAGTCCAGCAGCGCATGCACGCTCAGTTGCAAGAGCAGAATGTACTACTCAACCAAGGATTACAGACGGCATTGGAAAGAGGGGCAAGGATAGATTCAGGAGCGTCAGCCCGGTTTTGCCCCCCGCCGTTTCGAGGGCACGGAGGATGCCATCTCAGCAGATGCATGGCTTAAGGATATTGAGGCTATTCTGACAGCCGCTAAGGTGCCGGCAGAAGAAGGTGTGGATCTAGTGAAGTTGTTACTTCAGGATCTCGCACGTGATTGGTGGGAATCAGAGGAAGTAGGTATCAGACGTCCTGTTGCTTGGGACGATTTTACAGTAAGATTCAAGACAAAGTACTATGGAGTTGTGGCGCGGTTTGAGCTACAACAGAAGTTTATCAACCTCAAGCAGGCCGGCAAGACTGTAGATGCTTATGCAGCGGAGTTCTGCAGATTGAGTAGGTTCGCCCCAGAGATGGTAGCAACGGAGCGCCAGAGGGCGATGAGGTTCCAGCAAGGGTTTCATCTTGAGCTCTTGCAATTGATAGAGGGGCACAACTCGAACTTTCGACAAAATATTGACGGCAACCCGCAGGCATGAAATCACCATTCAGAGGCTTGCGACAAGGACTGGAGGTCAGAAGAGATCCCACAGTCAGATTGAAGGAGGAGGGAGAGCAGCGCCCCGAACAACAGCACCATCCCCTGGCATTCGTATCCACGATGTGGCGATACGGGGGCCAGCACCACCACCCAGGTAGCAGCAACAGCAACAGAAGAAAAACCAGCAACCCCCAGCGGGCTGTACTTATTGTGGGAAGATGGGGCACACTAGAGATGTGTGTCGGACATTGAACGGACTGTGTTTGATATGTGGAAATCCAGACCATCGGGTTACCACATGTCCCATGAATTCGAGGTCAGGAGGACCAGGGCAACAGTTTCCTGCTCTGCCAGCACCAGGAGCAGGACAGTATCGAGGACCAGCGGTAGCAGTGAGACCGTTGGTACAGCGCCCGTTAATGCCTCAGGCTCAGATGTTTCGGCAGCAGGGACCGTCGATGCAGCAACACCACTATAGACCATCCCAGCATCATCAGGGAAGGGGCCAGCAGCAGCACCAGGCTAGGCCGTAACATGGGAACCAGCAAGGAGGTCGAGGGCAGGCATTCACTCTGTCCTTGGAAGAGGCATTAGCGTCGGAAGATGTCGTGGCAGGTAACATTCTTGTCGCCTCATATCCCGCAGTAGCATTGTTTGATTCGGGAGCATCCCACTCATTTATATCTGCACAATTTGCGACACGGCTAGGAATGGAGTTCGAGGCATTGCCAGGGAGGTTGAATATACTCACTGGTAATGGGCTCGTAGGAGTTAGTAGAGTTATTCTAGCATATAGCGTTGTAGTTTGCGGGCATTCCTTACCCGCCCAGTTGATATAATTTTCTGTTGGAAATTTCGACGTCATCTTAGGCATGGACTGGCTGAAAGACAGTCATGCGACAATAGATTGTCGTAGCGGGAGTGTATCTTTTGATATTCCAGGCATGAAAAAATTCACCTTAGTCAGATCAGAGGTAACTCAGAAAGAGCAGGGAGTAATAACAGCAATGGAAGAAGTTCATCAGGTTCGAAGGTAGTTGAAAAATTTCTAGACATATTTCCCGAAGAACTTCCAGGTCTACCACCGGTTAGAGATATTGAGTTCAGCATAGAATTGGCACCTGGGACTAAACCGATATCAGATCGGGTTTACAGAATGGCGGATTCGGAGCAGGCCAAGGTTTATCAGCACATAGAGGAATTAAAGGAGAAAAAGTTTATCCAAGCTAGCATATCACCATGGGCAGCACCAGTGGTACTTGTGGGAAAGAAGGATGGATCATCCAGATTGTGTATCGACTACAGGAAGCTTAACGCGGCAACAGTAAAGAACAAGTACCCATTACCAAGGATCGACGACTTATTTGATCAGTTGAGCAGGGCTAGAGTTTTCTTCAAGATAGATCTTCGTTCAGGGTACCATCAAGTGAGGGTTCGAAAGGAAGACATTCCCAAGACAGCATTCAGGTCGAAGTATGGATATTATAAATTCTTGGTAATGCCATTTGGTTTGACCAGTGCTCCAGCTATATTCATGGATTTGATGAACCGCATCTTTATGCCGTATTTAGATCAGTTTGTCGTAGTATTTCTCGACGACATTCTTGTGTACTCTGCTAGTGAAGAGGAGCATGAAGACCACCTCAGAAAAGTGTTGCAGGTTCTGAGAGAGAACCAGTTGTATGCCAAGCTCAGCAAGTGTGAGTTCTAGACGGATCACATTTCATTCTTGGGTCATATCGTATCAGGAGCTGGAGTAGCAGTGGATCCCAAGAAGGTAGAAGCAATAGAGAGTTGGCCAGTACCCAAGACCGTAGCTAATGTACGGAGTTTCTTAGGATTGGCAGGATATTACAGAAGATTTGTGTCAGATTTTGCAAGACTTTCAGCACCCATGACCCGCTTGACACGGAAGGATGTGCCATTCGTTTGGTCGGCAGAATGCCAGTCATCGTTTGAGAATTTGAAGCAAAAGTTGATATCAGCGCCTATTCTTACATTGCCAGTTGGGCCCAAAGGTTTACAGTATATTGTGATGCGTCAGGTAAAGGACTTGGATGTGTCCTCATGCAGCACGGAAAGGTGATAGCATATGCCTCTAGGCAGCTTCAAGACCACGAGAAGAATTACCCAACTCATGATTTGGAGTTGGCGGCAGTAGTATTTGCTTTGAAGCTATGGAGGCATTACTTATATGGTGACCGAGTGGACATGTACACAGACCACAAAAGTCTGAAGTACATCTTTACTCAGAAGGAGCTGAACATGAGGCATAGAAGATGGTTGGAGCTGATCAAGGATTATGATGTGGAGCTTCAGTATCAACCAGGCAAGGCTAATGTGGGTAGCAGACGCTCTCAGCAGAAGGGGCGGCGCATTTATGTTGACAACACAGAGGCATATCTTAGAAGATCTTCAGGAGATGGGCATCGAGGTTATACTTCCTAGTGATATAGGAGTCCTAGCGAGTCTACAAGTCCAATCTGACTTGGTAGATAGGATCAAGGCAGCCCAGGCACAGGACCCAAGGATTCAGAAGCTTAGGGCAGAATGTGAGTTAGGACTCAGGAAAGAGATGCAAATTCACGAAGATGGTACGCTTAGGTTTGGATCACGTCTATGCGTGCCTAGTGGAGATATTAGACAGAAAGTTATGACAGAAGCTCACAGTTCTCAGTATTCTATATATCCTGGAGGGACCAAGATGTACCAAGATATCAAGCAGCACTTCTGGTGGAACGGAATGAAGAGGGAGATAGCTAGGTTTGTTTCCCGTTGCTTGATATGTCAGCAGGTAAAGGCAGAACAACAGAGGCCAGCTGGGTTATTGCAACCGCTTCCCATCCCGAAATAGAAGTGGGAACACATCACAATGGACTTTGTGACTGGTTTACCGAGATCACCAAGTGATAAAGATGCTATTTGGGTGATAGTAGATCGGTTTACGAAGGTAGCACACTTTCTTCCTTTTAGAGAGGGACAATCTACAGAAAAGTTGGCAGAGTTGTACATGCAACAGATAGTCAGGCAGCATGGAGTCCCTGTCAGTATTGTGTCAGACCGAGATATCCGCTTTATATCACATTTCTGGAGTAGCTTGCATCATAGTCTGGGTACCAAGTTAAGATTTAGCACGGCTTACCATCCGCAGACGGATGGGCAATCAAAAAGGACAATTCAGACTTTGGAAGATATGTTGCAAGCTTGCACTCTGGATTTTAGAGGATCTTGGGAAAGCCACCTGCACTTAGTTGAGTTCTCATACAACAACAGTTATCAAGCCAGTATCCAGATGGCGCCATTTGAGGCACTATATGGTAAGAAGTGTAGATCGCCACTAGCATGGGATGATATCGGGGAAAGAAAGATGCTAGGCCCAGAAATGATTATCCAGACGGTTGAAGTGATTAAGGGAATTAGAGAGCGACTTCGTGTTGCGCAGGATCGGCATCGTCATTGGGCGGACCAGCATCGTAGGCCGCAAGAGTTTTCTGTTGGGGACCACGTGTTCTTGCGGATCTCACCTACCCGTGGGGTCATTAGATTTGGCGTTCGCGGGAAGTTGAGTCCGCGATACGTAGGACCATTCTTTATCCTTGATAGGGTAGGCGATGTTGCTTATCGTTTGTCCCTTCCACCTTCGTTACGAGAGGTGCATGACGTGTTTCATGTATCTCAATTGTGAAGGTATGTATCGGACCCCAGCCATATCCTCGATTATTCAGAAATGGTTGTTGGTACCAACCTGTATTACGAGGAACAGCCTGTGTCCATCTTGGACCGAAGAGAGAAGATACTCAAGAACCGAATAATTAACCTTGTCCGAGTTGCTTGGGGTCATCACTCTTTGGGAGAGTCAACGTGGGAACGTGAGGATGATATTCGATCACGGTATCCACACCTGTTTGACTCACAAGGTATATCTTTTTCTGTGTACCTTGATTGTCTTGATTCCTCATGCTTATCACCTTTTGGGTAGAATTGCTTGATATCGTAGATTGTTAAATATAGATATGCTACTTGCTATGGACATTGTAAAATGATTGCTTGATTGAATTGTTTGTACCTAGACTAGTTTAGCCCCGATGTTTCTATCCTGCTTGGATTTGAAATTCCGAGGACAGAATTTTTTTAAGGAGGGTAGAGATGTCACTTCCCGTTCCCAGAATGCGTATTTTATACATGTACTCCTCGAATGTATTTATTTAATATTTATCATGTATTATCCTGTATTTAAATTTCCTTTAATTCATGTTAATTAATTTCCTGCAATTTTATTTCAGCATTTTATTTCTGCTATTATTTTATTCTCTGCTTTAGTTAGCCTATTGTGGTTCGGCCTAGGTTGGGTTCTCGGGTTGGCTTTGTTGGATCCCCCTGCAATCCGGCCCATTAGCTTCCACCTACCACCCCTTCCATATTTAAAGCCACCCTCTCCATTCTCTCTCCTTATTACTCATTCTCACCATTACTCCTCTTCTTCTTCTTCTTCATTACTCTCTCCACCTACCAAACCGTAGGCAAGTACAACTTGCTCCCCATGAGAACCCATGTTTTTGTAGTTCATTTATCTTCCTCGCAAGATCCTAAGAGAGTTTAGAACTTGGCATTTTTTATTTCGAAGTCTTAATTTTTCTAGATCTAGAAATGAGTTATTTTTGGAGTTTGGTGGTTTTGATCTATCAAACTTCTTTGTTTTCAAGTTTTGATGGTTCCATGTTGTAGAGAAGTTTATTCTACCCAATTTTGACATTTGGAAAGTTGGATTTGGACTTGTTTTGACCAAGTTATGGACTTTTGTAACTTTGGGGTGCAACCATGGAGTTCTTGCTGTTTGAAGAAGACAGTGAGCAGTGTATGCTAGCTTTTTAGCTTGCGTCACTGAGCTATGCGCGCTCTTTAGCGCAGTGCAGTATGGAGTCCATACGCTGCCTTTTTAGGTAGCGTGTGTCTTTCATACGCTGCCTTTTGGGAGCGTATGACTTGCGTACGCTAGCATGTATAGTAAGGATTCGTATGGAGTTCATACGCTGCCTTTTGGGAGCGTATGACTTGCGTACGCTAGCATGGATAGTAAGGAGTCGTATGGAGTTCATACGCTGCCTTTTGGGAGCGTATGACTTGCGTACGCTAGCATAGATAGTAAGGAGTCGTATGGAGTTCATACGCTGCCTTTTGGGAGCGTATGACCTGCGTACGCTAGCATGGATAGTAAGGAGTCGTATGGAGTTCATACACTGCCTTTTGGGAGCGTATGACTTGCGTACGCTAGCATGGATAGTAAGGAGTCGTATGGAGTCCATACGCTGCCTTGAAGAGGAGTCGTATGGAGTCCATACGCTAGCTTGGCTTGAGCGTAGCTTGACCTGAGCGTACGCTGACATGAGCGTAGGCTGACATGAGAGTAGCCTGCTTACCCTGGATCTTCTATAGCCCTGTATATTGATATCTTATTAGATATTTAACGTCCATTTTATATCCTTACGCCTTTTTGCATAAACTTGATATAATCATGATATGTTGATATTTCTGTTAAATATAGATTGTTACGTGGGATGTACCATGTGTCATGAATTGAGTTATAGATATCCCGATTGACTGGAATTAAATCCTGAGAGTTGTAGACTCGACCCCACTGAATACTAGTTGACTTTCATGCCTTGTCATCATTGATAATGATTGTGACCTTGACTAATAATTGATCATGCGTTCCTAGTTGGAACTAAGAGACTGGCTAGTCGTCTTATTGAATTGAATGAATGAGACACGTTCATATTAATTATGAACTATTGAAATCGACTGGCTAATCCCGAATATTGGCATACAGGCACATGCAGGTTTCAAATTATTTATTTATTTAGTTATTTATTTATCTTACAAAATAGCATGTGTACTTTATGGTCAAGGCATGATTACTCCATGGTTAGTTTTGATTGTTGCATTACGCTATGTAAGACCTACAACCTGACCGCACTGATATCATTGTAGAGTTGTGCATATCGTACCCCGTACAAAAGTACTCATTTGAATGACCATGATCCACGGCATAGGATTTCACTCAACGTAGAGACTATTAAGTTAAATAAAATAATGATTGCATGGAGAGAATGGATTTCCGAGTTCTTACATGGCAGCCCCCTTGGGACAAGTAGTACCCGACGGGCCGGCTGGTTCCCACAGATACTATAAACCTGCCACACGTGCAGGGAACACTATCTTCTTATATTATTATTGTATATGGTATATTGACGGGCGTCCTGCTAGGACTCGTCTAATTCATGCATGGCGCACATGATTAACTGGATAGACTAGCCTTGCTCGCACATAGTAAGAACTGAGGAATCTCTATTGCATAAATTCCAGGATAACTTGGGACTCAAAATAGCAAGCCGTAGGATTTGATTGACCGTTCAAGATGATTTGTTTGTGCACTGTACCTACTCTGTTACCTAACTGGGATGATCAGAATGTCAGGACATGACGGGCCAACTTCTGTCCTTGTTTGGTTGGGAGGTTGGTTCGAAGTATCGTGATGTGATGTGAATCCTAGTGGAAAGCAGAGATCTATTATTATATTTCTCATTACTGGTTTTAGTTCTCATGTCGTGCTTCCTTGTGGTACTTGCTATTAGAGGTCTAACCTCTCTGGTTTTGCATGGCCAGATTTAGAGCCAGTCCCCGAGGATCCAGCTTACTTCTACCTCCAAGATGGTCAACACTAGAGGGATGATCGCAGGAGGACTCGAGTGGGTTTCTTACTTTCCCGCTCGTTTTGTTATCTACTTTATACTTTGCCGTTTGGCACCGACATGTTAGTCGGATTGTCTTGTACTTACTTTTTACATAATTGTAACTAAAGTCAGGCTGCAGCTGATAACAATTGTGTATACTTTTGCTACATCTATCTGGCTATGTTTTGTAAAGCCAGATATCAAGAACATTTTGACAGAGCGTTTGGGACGCCTTACTGCTTTATCTTACATGTTCTCTATTACTGTTTCTTGTTCGAATGATTGAGACAATAGATGTGAAGTGACCATAGCGAGACTTTCATGTAGTATGCACCCCCTCGTCTTTAGACAGCATTGATCGTATTATACGGTATTCTTCTACCCGTAATACGTAGCTGGCTGAGTCATTCCCCCGCTCTCCAGTATTCTGGTTCTGGGGCGTGACTGGTGGTGAACCACTCCTTGCTGGAGCAAATATGGCAGGTGGCTCCAGTGTCTACCCACCAATCAGCATCAGTTCCTACCGTATCAACCTGCGCAATCATAGCAACAATATCAGTGATCATAGTTACCTTACTAGGCTCTCCTTGCTCCGATTGCTTGGCTTTTGCTTTGCACTCATTCTTAAAGTGGCCCTTCTTGCCACACTTGAAGCAAGCCAAGTGGGACTTTGGCTTCTTCTTCTTCATTGAAGTACCCTTGACTTTTAGATTATCAAGATCCTTCTTCTTGCTTTGGGAAGCCGCATGCTTTTCCCTTGGTTCCCTTGAATGTACCAGATTGGCGTTAGCCAATTGCTTGGACATTGTGTCCACCTTCAGTTGAGCCCGCATCCGGTCCTCAACATAGATTTTCTGCAGAAGATCTTCAAGGGTGATCTCCAGCTTCTTCCTATGCATGTTTGCATAGAATTTGCTCCACCCAGCGGGGAGCTTTGAGACAATCCCTCCAACAACAAACTTGTCGGAGAGGGGCATCGTCTCGTCTTCCAGCTTCTGTCGCAGTTTCAGGAACTCCTTCTCCTGCGGCAGCATAGACTTTTCGTTCTCAAATAACCACTTGTGATATCTTTCAACCACAAAGATTTTACTTCGGTTCTTGTCTTCTTCGTAGAGTTTTTCTAGAGACTCCCATATGTCTCTAGCGATAGTCTTCTTAGAATAGGATTCTGCAAGGGAATCTTCCATAGCATTCAGGATAAGCAGCCTGCAAATACTATTTTCCCTTCTCCATTTTGCTTGAAGTTTAGTAGCCGCGGTTATTGCGGCAGCAGATCCAACATCTGGAACAGTATGTTCTTCCTCCAGAAGCACGTGATCTACGTCTTTGAGTTGAAGGGTGAGATAAACCTTCCTCTTCCAGACTTGGTAATGTTCTCCACCAAACTTTTCTAACTTACAAAAGTCAGAATTGAAGAGTGAAACATTAACATTTTCCATCGTAGCGATAAAGCTTTGAGATTGTTATTGCCGGGGAACAATTTTTCGATGGAAAACCGAGAATTCGTAACAATTGTAAAAACAATCGTTATTACGTAACACTTCACAGAAGGTACGTAACAGAAATTTCACTAATGCAACACTTCACAGAAGGTGCACAGATTTCTACCAACGCGAACACTTCACCGAAGGTGCGCTAATAGAATTCTGATAAACGAAGATTGCAACACTTCACAGAAGGTGCACAGATTTCTACTAACGCAAACACATTACCGAAGGTGCGCTAATAGAATTCTGACGTTCTAAGTGCAAAGTGCGCCAACAAAATATCTCATGAGCCCTTGAGTCCGAGTCCGAGTCGCCACCACTAAAAACGTGTCACGACCCGCACCCACTGTGAGGGTACGAGAACGTAACTACGCCCAGCCTACGCCGCAGTGTCGGCGGTAGTACGCTGTCCTAGGTCAACAATCATCTAGCAATATATCTCTAAACAGTTTATATTCCCCGAATGGGGGTGACATAGCAGTAAAACTCAATCACAACTAAGGAAGAGATAGCACGATATGAAATAGAACTCAAGGAAATAAATAGATGAAAAGTAGTCTAAGATAATCCCAGCAATATCCAGAAGTACATGGTCTCAGATACAGAATGAAAGAATATATACAACTCTGAACTCCAAATAAAGTCTAGCTAAACATGTCCCATGACTACATAAAAGATAGATAAGCCTAACTAATCTAGTCTAGGCAATCGGGGTGATATCCTCAGCTAGAGCTGGGTCCTCTTGAGGGTCCAGCTCGCAGGTGTCATCTAAGGCTACCCCGTAGTAGGTATCCAGGCAAGCCTCCTCCTCGTCCTCTGTAATATTTTCAACAGGTCCAGTCAGGACAGGAGCGAGTACAGTACATCTCAACAGTTCATAGCAGGTTAGAAGATATAATCATGCAGTAAAGTAAGATACAAGTACTGAAAGAAGTGCAGTATGTAAACAGAGAGAGAAAGCTGTAATAGAAATATCTACTATAAATAAAGAACTAACATGTGGCTAGTGAGTCAGAGTACAATATAGACATGTAAATGGCATAGGAGATTCTGATAAGACACTATGGAAGATATTCTGATAAGATACTACTTGGGTATTATTCACATGTCTACTTCTACTCTCCCGTACCCCCAATCAGTACACAAGGATCCAAACAGGTTATGTTATGATACTATGTACAACCCCTGAAGGGTGATAAGCCTCCGAAAGGTGATAAGCCTCCGAAAGGTTATAAGCCCCCGAAGGGTGGTACATAGTAGTCCCAAAAATGGGGATTCTAGGAGACTCTGTGATCATAAGAGTATATGTCACAAGTGATCGAAGAACCTGTGAAGCATAGTGATACGACATGTAAGTGAAATGCACAAAACATGTAGTACCCGATGCTCCCTAAGGATAACATCTCAAGAAGGGATCCGTATAGTACCAATCCGTGTGACCAACGTGACAGTACAAGTAAAGTAATTTAATGCAGGAAATAATTCTAAGCAGGATATGAAATGATCAGAGAATGTACTCGCCTGGTATCTGAGTGTCCAATATGAAAGTACTGTCCGAGGAGTGGTGTCTGGCTCCTAATCAGAACAGCACAAGTCACAACAAGTCCAAAATAGTAAAATGAAGCCCTACTATGCATTCTACATGATTCTAGGTCAATCTAGGCCAGAGTCAACTCTTGGTCAACTCTGGTCAACTCTAAGGTTAAACTAGGTCTACCAAGTCTAAATTAGGCCAAACTAGTCTACCTTAGTCTAATCAACCCTAGCTTAGCACTCCTACACCTTCACTAGGTGAACTAACATCACACAATACAATGATAACACAAAATTCTAAGTACCCCATAATATACCATACATGCCTATGTGGTATCCCTACATAGTTAGATATTCACATTCTACGTACCCACAACACTCTCATGTGACACTCACACACACACACCCCTCTATGTATGTCCTATTGTATATGTATGTAATATATATATGTATGTAATATGCTAACTCTAGTATATGTGACTGTATGTATAATGCAAGTTGTGTTTTTCTATACAAGTTATTAATGTTTTCAAGAGCAAAAAGCTAGAAGCTTACCATGGAGCCTTATTCTTACATCTTAGTAAAATCACCCACATGGTTCCCACCTTTGGGTCACCACCCATGTGCACATCCCAACAATACATAGAAGCCTATATATGTTGAGATACCACATGATGCATTTCCGATGTGGGACTAAAACTTCACTAAGCATGTCAAAAATACAAATGCCCCAACAGAACTAATAGCATTATTCTAAAAAATACAACCAAAATAGGTTGGACCAACTTGGACCAAATTTCTGTTTGAACTAAATTGGATTACGATTTTTTTTCCCAGTGCAGGCCGGAATTTCCATTTGGACTCCGTTCGTGTCTGTGCTTACTTCAATCTCAGATGTGTCAATCTCAAAGTTCTCTCTCCTCATCAGATTGAAGGGATGAACCTAATGTGACACCTGTAGAAGTGAGAGATTGGAATCATTAAGCTAACATTGGGAGTGTAGATACTAATTTTTTCACAAATTATTTGATAAATCTATAAAAATAAACAGCAGCAGTCAAGATAAACTAATTTTCCAAAAATTATTTTATAGCCTGCCTTAAGAATGCAAAGTATTATTACTAACTACACATTCAACAGGAAGGTTTACAAACCATTAAGAAACATACGTGCCGAAAGTTGAGAACAGTGTGACTGGTCTTTTTCCCTGGTCTTTTTCCAGTGTCATTAACAAGAAACATACTTAAATATTTCTAAACAACAACAAAAAAGTGTTTTCAACTCTTACCAAGCGACCACTATGTTGTCGAGATATAAATCATACTTTACAGTATCGACCGATACGATACAGCTAATACTGTTAATCTGTTATAGTTTGACATGTCTCAATCTCATACCGACGATATTGACATAAGAGGTTTCTTTCTCAGTCAATTCGACAAAAAAAATTGAAAAAAAGAAAATAATAATCAACAAGTATGTAAAAGGATAATAAGATTGTAAAAACATATAAATGAAAAAAAAATTATGTATTGCATGTAAACCAATTAGCAAGAGTGACTATTATTTTATTTAATTTTAAAACTACCATAAAAGAACATAGAAAATATTTAAAATTATACTAAACGTCTAAAATATTTTTTCTAAATTTATTACTATTTATTTTCTTTCCGATACCAAAAAAATCCGACGCTCCGATCTAAAACCGCGGATAGTGTCGATACTGGTACTCGTAGGAAAACTCCCATACCTATTCCAATATCAAGATTGCAAAATATTTCTAAAAAAAAAGTGCTTCCAACTCTTAACAAAGCAACCACTCTGTTGTCGAGATATATATAAACCTTACAAAAACAAAAGTAATATGTATACATCAGTGCACTCTTCTGGATACCAACAAATTGAACGAAAAAAGTATATGCTTAGAAGTAGTTAAGCCGTCTCAACATCATCAACTATACATATCGTATACACACACCAAACAACCCAATAAGTCACAAAGTAAAACTTCGATAAAGAAGTTTTGTCCTTTGTATCACAAGTGGGCCCATTCCTAAACTTTATGCCTATATGTTTTACAAAATGAGAGGAGGGCCCATTTGCAATACAAATGATGTATCAAAACTTTGATACCTATTTATGTATCAAAGTTTTCTCCGAACTCACTGCAAAACACTGGTAACTACCTCAATCTTTGTGTAACTACCTCAATCTTTGTGGTTACTACTTATGTCTGTTGTAGCTGTTGCTAATATTTACAAAAACAAATTTTCTCATCATTTATTTTTAACCGTTACAATTTATTTATTCTATAACTTTTGAATGTTTGAATCATGTCCAGATTCAATGTATCACATTTTTATCATGTGCTACAATTTTTGTAACGTTAAAATTTAATAGGCTATTTTAATATCCTCATTATTCCATCCTTTGGCAATAGCCTATATAATGAGGTTTCCTCCTCCTCTCTTTGACATGGAAAAAGATCATTGCGAAAGCTCTCTCTCTCTCTCAAATTCTCTTCCCTCTTGAAATACTGTTCTTCATTTGTTGCTCTGGACAGAGCTAAGTCGGGGTCACTCTCTCCAAGTCGTATGCGGCAAAGAGATTCCGGTGGAGCGGAAATTTTACCACTAGGAGCGTTCGGATACGGTCTGCACATAGATCCGAGCTAACTCTTAAGGCAGTGCTTCGTGCGCGACTTCCCCGGAGGCCGGTAACTTTAGTTTAATTTATTTTCTTGCAGATTTTAATCCGAAGTTTTGAAGAAAATTTCTAACAATCTAAGAGTGGTTGAATATTTCTCATTTTTGTTAATCCTCCGGACAACAATTAGTTTGTCTTTTCTAATTGTTTGTGCATAGAGGAGCTTACAGTTTACAAAACATTGAAATATTTGCTATGCTTCACTTCATCATTTTGTAGAGAACATTAGAATATCCTTAGTTAGCAGGACAAGAAAATGTTGGTGAATTATTTTCTGACTTGTGATGTACATATGTTACCCAATTTTTATCATTTCATGAACTCCTTGTCGAATAGAATTCAAATCAGTTCATTTTCTAAACTTCCAAATCTGGAGTTCATCCTCTGAAATATAGATCAATTCTGTTATATATCCAAAATACTCCGTCAAATAGTCATAGGTATTACTCTGAATATGCCTAGACCAACTAAGCAACGGCCCACCCATTCATTTTTTTTCAGCCGCACATCATGCCAATAAATGATTATTAACCAGAGTCACAAGCACATGCATACACATAAGAATACGCCCACAATAACAAATACCACATGGGCACATATGCATGCATTTCTGGGTAAGTGCTTTACTTGGTCTTTACTAAGGAATGCAAAGGAACGACAGTGAATGAATTGTAGTGAGAAACTCATGACGTCCATGAGATCAAAACCAAATCTCTTTCTCTTGCATCTTGATACTTGAAACTAATGATATTATTGAATAGTGCTATTAATACGTCCATCATAAGATATATATATCCCTCACGGATGCATTTGAATAAATAATTAATTCAATCAGCTTCAGTTATCCAATTTTCATATATATATTTTTCTGAATAATTATCCATACATTATGGGTGCTTCCGTTAACATATACTGCTACACAACTATCTTTGCTGTTAGTTAACAAGCTTTTATTTACCAATTATCTCTATTAACAAGCTTTCATTAGAGCGGACATCCGGAGGGGCCGGCAAGGTTCGAGCCCCCCAATTGTGTGTGTGCGTGTGATTTCAAAAATTATCTCTATTAACCAATTGGTCTTTGCTGTTAGTTAACAAGCTTTCATTAACATTTATTTACCAATTATCTCTATTAACTAATTGTCTCTCTTAATAAATATTCATTAATATTTATTAAGAATTTCCTACTGTTAACTTTCTTAATAAATATTCATTAAATATTCTTAACAAGTACTTGCTGTCATGGTCAACAATAAATTGTTTCTTGTCTTATTGATACAAGAGATTACTTGCTAGACAATTTGCTCTTAATATAGTTTAGGTTCTATTCCAATTTAGCTCTGTTAAATACACTCAACAAGTTATTTGTTATTGGTAACTATTAACTTCATATAGTTCTTCCAATATTCATTAAATAATTGCTAGACATATATTCATATATATTTGTCCTCATTCAATTAGCGTACTGTTCAACAAATTTTGTTTAGTCTTTGTTAATAGAAATTGTTTAATAATTGTCACATTAGTTACATATATATTGTTATTAGTTATATAACAATTGTTGCTTCATAAGACTATCTTTAGAAATTGACACCTTAGACAATCATTATTGTGTTACTACATTTTGTCAATACTAGTTTTTTTTTTCCTACTCAATACTTTAATTTAGGCTAAAGTAAACAGTTTATTGATTTAGTAAACACCTTTAATTTTAAAGTTCTAAAGTAGAGATTTGTTTGGGTACAAGCCGAAGGGTCCTTCTGTCAACAAGGCGAAAAATCGTCTAAGCGACCGGTACTTAAGTGTTCCTAGTGAACCTCCGCTTGCTGGGATCCGGCCCCTACAGCTAACCCAATCTTATCAAAACTTGAAAAACCAAAATTTTAAAGGTAAATTACAAAAATTATTTAAACCGTTAATTTTTAGCTTAAACCATCCTTATTGAGTAAACCCTATAGAAATCCATGGCAAACCCAAGCCTAATCACCAAGGAGAACTCCTTCAAAGGGAATTGCTCTAACAAACCGGATGCTAATATGACTCTGAATGGGTCTTCTAGCTTCTTCAGGTCTGTAAGCTATCAACCTATAGTAAACATTTCTTACCATTCAGATGATTGGTGGTTGGATTCTGAAGCAAATGTACACGTTTCTTTTGATCGCTCTAGTTTTTCAAACTATCAGGAATCGAGTGGAGGAGGTGTGACCCTAGGAGATGGCTCAACAACACAGATTGTAGGAAGAGAAAAAATAGATCTGAAGATGACATCAGAAATTTTTTTACCTCTCCATGATGTGCTTCATGTGCCGTATGTCAGAATAAACCTTGTTAGTGGATCCCTCCTTGTAGCCTCAGGATACAAAATTGTTATGGAGGCAAATAAATTAATTTTCTCTAAGAATGATCTGTTTATTGGAAAAGGATTTGTGAAAGATGGATTTTTTGTTTTAAGTACTATGAATAAAAGTTCTAATTTTTCTTTTATTGCAAATGTTGAATCCTCAAATGTTTGGCATGGTAGACTAGGATGATGAACTTAAATCTTATCCCTAAGACTCCTATAGATGATGAACACAAATGTGAGATTTGTGTTCAAGCCAAACACACTAGATTAACTTTCAAATCTGTCTATAGAGATTCTGAACTCCTAGAACTTATCCATAGTAATGTTTGCGATTCCAATATGGTCTTGACCCGAGGCGGTAGGAAATACTTTGTTACTTTTATAGATGACTATTCAAAATATTGTTACACCTACCTCCTTAAGACCAAAGATGAAGTCCTAAACAGATTCAAGGTCTATAAGTCCGAAGCTGAGAACCAGCTAGATAGAAAGATTAAGATCCTTAGATCAGATCGTGGTGGAGAGTACCCCTCAAATGATATGACTAACTTCTGTGAAGAACATGTAATTATTCATGAGATAACTGCTCCTTGTAGCTCCCCTTCCCAAAAATTTGAAAATATTATTTTATTTTATTTATTTGATTTAAATAAGATTTTTAGAATTTTGTAAATAATTAATTAGTTAATTATTATGGTAGATGTTTTAATCATGATTAAATTTGGAGTACAGGGTGACTAGGAACCATGTCACGGATAGTGCAGTAGCGTGCTTTGACCAGTGTATTAGCCCTGGTAGGGAAGACCCAGCCATAGGTGTGCTCTAACTAGGAAAACCAAGCTAAGTTGCGACTTAACTCCTAGAAATAGTTAAATTGTTAATTATTTATGTTATTAAATATTAGGAGATCCGGTTGTACCAAATCAGTCTGGACTGGACTCGAACCAAGTCCAAGCCCATGTAGTGATGCAGTGTGACCAAAGACGTCAGTGTTGATGTATTTATGTGTAAGTCATATTTTACACCAATGCCCTATTAAAGTTATTTTATGAATAATTGTTATATATATGTATTAAGGATATATATACACTGTTGTTATACTATTTTTATATTTGTAAACATTTCGTGTGGGTAATTCCATATGTGTGCATTGTATATATATATTTTTTTTTATGTGCATGTATATATATATATATATATATATATATATATATATATATATATATATATATATATATATATATATATATGTATGTGTATGTATGTACACATATACATATTAAATATGTGCATCTGAATTTATATATATAAATATTATATATGTATATAGATGTGTATGTATGGATAAGTATAGATAAGTGAATATGTATCTAGATATATATATAGAGAGAGTAAAATAAATACATATAAAAAATACGTGTGTATGTATATATAAAAATATACTATATATGTGTATGTGTATATATATATAAATATATGTATATAGGAGTATATGTGTGTATATATATATATATATAAAAATGAATATATATATATATAAATCAAATGAAGAATTAATAATAAATAACAACCCACAGCCCAACTGAAGTTGGCCAACAACTATAGGCCTAACCCAGCCATTAGCATGAGCCCAGCCCGGCCCAGGGTGAGCTCAGCCGAGCAACCCCATTTTTCACAGCAAAGGAGGCCTAATTCCTGATTACTATAGGCCTAATTCCTGATCACTCAGCCTAAGCCCTAATTGCCCTCAGTTAAAGTCCGACTATATAGCCGAGCGCAAGGATAAACCCCCCCCCCCTCCGATCCTGTTCTTAACGAAAACCCTAACCTAAAACCCTATGCCACCACCCACCTAGCGATTTCCCCGACCTGGACGCCGCCGGCGCGCCACCCGCTGCCGGGGCCACCGCCGCGCGGGCCGCCGGAGGCCACGCACGTGAGGAAAACTGAACACGGAAGCAGCAGCAACATGATGCGACGCCATCTTCTTCAAGGTAACATTTCTTCCTCGATCCTTAGTCGTTTTACGATCTGTAAAGTTCTTATGGAAGCCTATATAACCATATAGAAACCCTAGCAATTAGGATTCGACATAGAGAACCCATCAGTCCACAAGTTTCGACGCAAAGTTGAACCGAAAACTGACAAAACAGAACGCGTATTCAGTCCCAACACCCTGATTTAGAAGACCGATTTCGGTCGAACCACCGAGCGATTTAAAAATCTAATTAAACAGGATTAAAGACAACCTATAGGACTCGAAGACCCTTTTTATGGATCCCGATTTCATCGAGTAGGTTCGGAGTTATTTGATTCTAAAGTTTTGCAAAAACCCGTTTTCGAAAACTGAAAATTCAATAAAACTCATCCACACGACGTGCGTTCCGCCAATCCGGGCGACGTTGTCGCGCACCGTAAGCATCGAAAGCTGCATATCGGCTTCATGGTCGTGTGGGCTTTGACGAAATTCAAATTGGTCGCGTGTGCGCGACGAATTTGATGCGTATCCGTCGAAATTTACCGTATCGGCCTCTGTGCAAGTTTCCCAATTACCTTGTGCACGCTCATCGGATCAAGACAAAACTTGCTCCAATAGGACCATATCGTTTTTCTGGTCCTGTATGCCAAGTTTGGTCCAATTCTGAGACAGTTGAATCGTACGTCGTTTTGCGGGCCCCACAGTCCCACTCAACGGGCGATTTTGTGCACGGCCCGCTGGAATCCAACTTTGGACATACGGTTGGGTTCGTATCGGAAAACCGGATCCATAGACATATAGTTTGACAATTTTAGAGACCATTGACTCTGACACGCTTTTCGGTGCAAAGCTGGGTCCAACGGCGGACATCGTTTTTGCCCAAAATTACTGTTTTGCCCCTGTGTCCAGAATTGGACTTAAGGACAGGCAATCCTAGCTAATTTGACTATTATGAGACTGTTGGCATTATTTGTTTCAGCTTTCGGAGACAGTTGTGATGATTTGGGCATTATGGCTTAGCAGTGGACTAGATTGTTATTGGATCTGCGTGCAATCTCCAGGCAAGTATACCTTGCCTCCCTCTACAGTTTATTTACATGCATATTTCTATTATTATATAGTTTTAATAGTTGGTTATTACTTATGATTTGTATATCGTACATGCTAGTATAGCTATAGTCCTTATACATGGTTAGCCTTGTTAGTTCATATTGGATTGGTTCTTTCGTGTATCGTGATTGGGTCGTGTCGTGTCTTCACCCGTGTTTTGACTGAGTCATGTCTACAAGTCTGTGTGAGTGAACTGCTATTCCTTGTCTTTCCCACAACCTGCGAGTCCACACACGGGGCGAGGGTTGTCCTTTGCACCTGCGAGTCCACATACGGGGCGAGGGTGACTTGTCTTTCCAACAACCTGCGAGTCCACACACGGGGCGAGGGTTGTCCTTTACACCTGCGAGTCCACATACGGGGCGAGGGTGACTTGTCTTGAAACTGACCTGCGAGTCCACATTCGGGGCGAGGGTTGGTATCCATTGATCTACCAGCAGTTCATTTATGCATACTTGATCCCGTATCCGTGTTCATAGTTACCTGTCAGTAGCCACTTGTCAGTCTCATGTCTAGTTCCTGTTTATATCCTGGTTATATTATTGTATGATTAAACTGTTAGACAGACATATTTTATGTATCTTGCTAGTCCTCTGAGGACCTGATGATCTCTTCAGGTTTAGCGATTGTATGGAGTTAGTTAGCAGAGCGGGATGGTGGAGGATTGCGATGTATGATACAGGTATCTACTTGTGATATTTTTTTATTATCTTCTCGTGCTTTATATTCAGTACCATGATATACTTTGTTTATTTATAGACTCATATCAATCTTAGAGTCTAATCGAACAATATGCTAATGGGTTGCAGACCATGACCCATACTTGTTCATTCTTGTTTTATATGATTCATGTGGATTGAGATATAGTTTAGATTAGACTTGATACCCATGACCTTGACAGCTTATACGTACTCGAGTCGGGCTGGAGTCCGCTCGATACGTAGCTGGCTTGCTCACGAGCTCGCGTCCGAAAAGCGGGTACGGGTCGTGACACTCCTTATTCACCACAGTCCAACGGAGTTGCTGGAAGAAAGAATCGCACTCTGTTAGACATGGTCAATGCCATGCTTCTCAGTTCAGGTGCTCCTGATAATCTTTGGGAAGAAGCCTTATTGTCAGCCTATTATATCCTTAATAGGATACCCAGTAAGACTAATGATAAGACACCATATGAGTTATGAAAAGGTCGAACCCCTAAGATTAATTACCTCAAAGTTTGGGGATGTCTATAGCTAAGGTAGGAATTCCTGAACCCAAAAAGAGGAAGATAGGACCTAAGACTGTAGATGCCATATTCATAGGATATGTCCTAGATAGTAATGCCAATAGATTTGTTGTAACCCATTCTGAAGTAAATAAAATCTCTAATAGCACAATTATTGAAGCTAGAGATGCAGTTTACTTTGAGAACATTTTTCTCTTCAAGGATAGAACCCTTTCATCTTCCTCTAATCCTTCTCTTAATCCATCTACTAGTTCTCATGATCAAATACATAGTTCTCAACCTGAACAAGTCATAGAACCTAGAAGTAGTAAAAGAGAAAGGATTGAAAAGAACTTAGGAGAAGGATTCTTCATATTTTTGATAGAGGGTGATCCCTCAACTTATGAAGAAGTCATATCCTCTCCTGATGTCCATTTCTGGAAAGAAGCTATTAACAATGAGTACAACTCCATCATGGAGAACAATACTTAATTTTTTACAGACCTTCCTTTAGGTAGCAAACCCATAGGTTGTAAGTAATTTTCAAAAAAAAACTTAGAGCCGATGGTACCATAGAGAAATATAAGGCTAGATTAGTAGCCAAAGGTTTTACCCAAAAAAAGGGATTAGATTACTTTGATACCTATTCTCCTGTTGCTAGGATTTCTTCTATCAGAACCCTCCTAGCCTTAGCTTCCATTTATGACTTGCTGATCCATCAAATGGATGTATAGACAACATTTCTAAATGGAGATTTAGAGGAAAACATTTATATGGAGCAACCTGAAGGTTTTATTGTTAAAGACCAAGAAAACAAGGTTTGTAAATTAGTAAAATCTCTTTATGGCCTAAAGCAAGCTCCCAAGCAATGGCACAACAAATTTGACAAAGTCATTATAGAATTTGGTTTTGTACCAAATGAATATGACAAATGTTTGTATTCTAAACATACAAATAAAAGTTGTGTTATTTTATGCTTGTATGTTGATGATATCCTTATTCTAGGATCTTTACTGGAACTGATAAATAACACTAAAAATTATTTATCTAACCAGTTTGATATGAAAGACCTAGGTGAGACAAATCTGATCTTAGGAATGCAAGTGTCCTAAAGCAAAGAGGGCTATACTCTATCCTTAGCACATTCAATTGAAAAAATGCTAAAAAAGTTTGAGTATTTTGATAAGAAATCTGCCCTTACCTCTTATGATAGTAATGTTGTTCTCAAGAAGAATGAAGGATCACCTATAGAACAACATAGATATTCACAAATAATAGGGTCCCTTATGTACATAACAAATAGGACCAGACCCGATATTACATTTACAATTGGGAGACTACGTAGATATACTAGTAACCCAAATCAATCACATTGGACTGTATTGGACAGAGTGTTTAGATATCTTAAGGGTACTCTAGATTATAAACTTTATTATACTAGACACCCTAATATCATTGAAGGTTACTCCGATGCAAATTGGGTAACTGATTCACATGATGTGAAATCCACAATTGGATGTATATATATATTTTTTTTACCCTGGCAGGAGCTGCAATCTCCTGGAGATCATGTTAACAAACCATCATTGCCAGAAGTACAATGCATTCAGAAATGATAGCTTTGGACACTACCTGTATAGAAGCTGAATGGCTTAGAAATCTCATTATACATATACCTATTTCTGTTCATCATGTTCCTGCAATTTTTATAAACTGTGATAATAAATCTGTTATAGAACTACTAAAGCATGATTTTGTGAATACTATAAGATGAACAGGCACCTGCAGCTGCACTTCAAGTCAATAAAGAGCCTATTGGACAAATTTGTGGTTCTTGACTATAAAAGTCATTAAAGAACTTTACAGATCTCTTGACGAAGAGTCTGTTTACTCTTGACGAAGAGTTTGTTTAGGACATTGATCCTAGAATCATCGAGGGAGATGGGGTTAAGCCCATAGTATAGTCACCAGCAGTGGCAACCCAACCGAGTCTGACTGGAGATCCCAAGAAGCCGGTTCAATGGGTAGAAACAAACTGGACTAGGTGACTATTATGGAACACTGACCTTGAGATTAAATTCTCTTTAAAATAAAAGCCCAAAAGACTGTACATGTGTACATTGATATTCCATCCCTATGGTGACAGTGTTCCTTGTGTGATATGGATAGGGTGAGTTTTAAAACTCTTAATAAGTCCAAGCATGATATGCAAGGTTGATTCCTATCACCAACCCTTGAGGACTTACCTATATGAGAGGTCGTGATGGCCGCGACTATAGGACAGGACGATCCTAGACAACTTTCATGAATGTGTAAAAGTGCGCATGGCCAGTCAAACGCGCCACCCGATAGACCCAAGTACCTCTAGCGTACTATGTGTGCTATTTTCTGAGTCTGGTACAAGAAGACTGATTCAAGGCGTAGTCCATCAAGCTCTTCTTCAGACAAAGACAATAGTCACTACGTGAGATTCAAGGCTGTAGTCCATCTCATTTATGCATAGTATTCAACTGTCCAGAAATCTTTCTCACCTTTAACTTTCCTCTTTCGTTTTTTTTTCCTTTCCTCTATTATTTTGGAACTTGGTTTTTTTTTTGGGGGGGGGGGGGGGGGGGGATTGTTGTAGCTGTTGCTAATATTTACAAAAACAAATTTCCTCATCATTTATTTTCATTCGTTACAATTTATTTATTCTATAACTTTTGAATGTTTGAATCATGTCCAGATTCAATGTATCATATTTTTTTCATGTGCTACAATTTTTGTAACGTTAAAATTTAATAGGCTATTTTAATATCCTCATTATTCCATCCTTTGGCAATAGCCTATATAATGAGGTTTCCTCCTCCTCTCTTTGACATGGAAAAAGATCATTGCGAAAGCTCTCTCTCTCTCTCTCTCTCAAATTATCTTCCCTCTTGAAATACTGTTCTTCATTTGTTGCTCTGGACAGAGCTAAGTCGGGGTCACTCTCTCCAAGTCGTGTGCGGCAAAGAGATTCCGGTGGATCGGAGATTTTACCACTAGGAGCGTTCGGATACGGTCTGCACATAGACCCGAACTAACTCTTAGGGCAGTGCTTCGTACGCGACTTCTCCGGAGGCCGGTAACTTTAATTTAATTTATTTTTTTGCAGATTTTAATCCGAAATTTTGAAAAAAATTTCTAACAATGTCAACATATCCAGTACTAGCTCATCGATCAAATCCGCTTCCTCTTCATAGCATCCTCGTCGACATGGTTCAGACTGAACCAGGGAACTGTTCTCACATCCTCTGCCACCTTCTCGTGTAGTGAACTCGATTCCTTCGAGGGGGCGTTCAGATTTCTTCGGATGTGCAGCCACGTCGAGCAAGAAAAGCATTCTGCGACTTAGCTTGATATCTCGTTAGCAAAAGAGAGAGTTAAGTTCACCGTCAGCTTCTTCGATTTTGTGGAAAACCCAGTTAGGAATTGGCTTTGTTGAAGCATTCCATGGTCCTGGTAATGATTCAACTAGAAGTCTCCAGCCTCGTACAGCCCTGCAGCGCTGAGGATCTTTCTTATGTAACACTGTACGTGGTCTTCTACCTCAACTGTTTCATCAATGGAAGGCTCTTCGTCAGCCGCTACTTCTTCGCAACCACCACGTTCGCCTTGCTCTGGAAGGTCCTTCAGTTCTGTAGCAAACAGCACAAAGGAAGTTAAGGTTGATGTTCTCGTAGTTTAAACAACTCCTCTAATTTTTAATTTAGTGCAATCTCAACAAGGCTTGTTTGGATTATTTATGCAGGAAAGAAAACAAACTAACAATATACGGAACAGAGTAGGAACATAGTGAAACATGGAAGAAAAACTGGAAAGAATGGGTACACCGATGCAATCTTCAATGGTGCGGAAATATTTTGGATACTTTAAGCGTTTTTCAATCAAAATTTGACTTAACGTTCAAATTGTATAGGCCGGAAGGAATGATTTGATGAAAGTATCCAAAATGTGAGACTTTAGTCCATAAAAAAAAATCTATTGTCTCTTTTTTCTTTTCGAAATGTATGAATTTTCTGAGGGTTTATTTGCACTTTACCCCCCTAATAAGCAATGCTTATGAGGATCGTGAAAATTTTGATCACTTTTTAGAAGGGCATAAACACAAGTGGTAAAGATGGATGAGGAATTCAGCTAAGTTGTTTCGATAATTTTTTTGAAAAAAAAAAAAAACATGTTTCTGATACGAACTCGGATACCATGAGTAATGTTGATTCCATTTAGTCTGCAACCATTTTTTTTTTTTTTTGAATGTTTCTCCTTTTTTTCTGATACCAACTCGGATACAGAAGCAAGTACTACTTGGTACGATTAGTTTGAAATATTGTTCTTTCCAGAAAACATTGAAGTGATATCTGTGGATAATTTCGGCAGGCTCTGATCTGCAATAAAACCTGCTTCCAACGGGGACACTGGAATCGGACCATCTGGCCTGAAGAAGTCGTCCTGAGAGCTACCAGTTAGTGAAGCAGGACTCGGTGGAACCTCAGTCGAGTTGTCCTGTTTCCGAACATACATAATATCAGTAAAGATTGAATTTATTTCTAACAAAACCATATAGAAACTGCACTTGCCTGCACGAAACCAAGTTTGCCAACAACAGATGCAACAGTCACTGTAGGCCTCAGAGAGCTGAACTCGGTTTCTCTGCACTCATCCGCCATCTGAATCTTCTTCCCGAACAATTTGCTTTTGAGAACGAAATTCTGTCCGAAACTCGAAACTGTGCTTTGAGGTTGAATCCACCTTTCCTCTTTTTCTTCGATTCTTGCAAGGGGAGTTCGGACGCTTCGTGTTTCCTCCGAATGTGGGCCCCCGTCGCTACGTGCTGGTCCTCCAGAAGGAGCCTCCCGAAAGCTGTTCCGGCCACCGGAGCCGAGAGAGACCTGACAAGCTTCCTGGGAGACACCGGTGTCGCATCCAGTATTGGGCCTTTCACTAGTTCACCGACAAAATTTGAAGCATTTGATCCATTCGGAGTTTTGATATAGCCCATATTCTCACCTTTCTTGCTCTTTCGTTGACCACCTGATGAACATCTAGAGCTGTTTCGAGCCTGAGCACGTTCTTGAGCCTGTCACTAACGAACTTTGGTGATTCGGGACGTTCCAATTGGACTTCGTTTCTGTGCCTGGTCGATCCAGATCGCACGGACAATGATCTGACGTCCCCGGTGACACTTTCCCTGATCTTCCTTGCTACATGCCGCGCAACTTGTTTCACTTCCGGTGACCTCTCACCAGAAGAAGATCGATTGGCTACGATGTTTCGTGCTTTGTCGGTACTCGTTCTAGCATTCCCGAGCATGTCAGATTCGAGCCGTTCCTTCACCTCTTCGAGAAAATCCTTCATGCTCCCTCCCTTCCCCGTTGGCTCGGGTGAGCGAGACCGGCTTCCTTCACCACGTCCGGGCTCTAGAATCACTATTCTTGTGGGTGAAGGAAATCGAGTGACATTGTTTTGCCGATGATACTCTTCCACTCCATAGCGCTGCTCGAGTGCTCCCGCGCTCTCCACGCTTGCCGTTCCTCGAACTCCTTCTTGAACTTCTGCAGTGCCTCTTCTTGCGGGTGCTCTCGCGGTTGTGCTCTCGTCTGTCTGGAACCATTCCCAACACCATGCGCAAGTGTTGAGGTCGAGCTATGGGCTACATGACTTGAATTTTTGTTCCTGGGATCGCTGCTTCTGGCTTTTGCGTGCTTCGACCCATCGTCAGAAAGGATTGCAGGCTTCGATTCTGATGGTAGACTGTCCATTCCCATCAAGCGGGCAAGGACGCCGGCTGTGCTGCTGTGTTTGTCGTGTTTTCTTTTCGACATTTCCTCGTCTATCAACTTCTTCATAATGGTTCCGTCTGGACAAATGTTCTGTTTGGAGGACTGGCGTCTTACTTGGCAGGAGTAGTCAAATTGAGGCATGGAAGGATTAATTGTTACTCCCGGGGCTTGACCAAAGATGGAAAAACTGATGCAATCGAGATCTAAGAGTCACACAAAAATTTTGCAGTGATCAAACTCAAGATCTACGATGATACAAAAAGCCAAATAGTCAGATTACAATATGAAGGAGGAAAATAGAGAAGAGAAGATCTCTCGTTCTTCCTTGCAAACGTGTTGCAATTGGGACAGAACGAGTTACAATAATCTAGAGAAAGATGAGATGAAGAAAAGTTGCTGGGGTGTCAAAACACCGTTGCTCAAAGCAAGATTCGCCCCACACGAATTGCTTCCAGGAACCAGCAAGTTAAAGAACTTGTGGAACGCTCGAAGTCACCTATGTTCTGACTCCTCGGATGGACTTGCAATGGCGGCAGCAGCTCCTTCTCTCTCTCTCTCTCTCTCTCTCTCTTTTCTGACTTATAAAATTCGTAGTCCTCCACAAAGGAGGCCAGAAGAGAGTATATATAGAGAGAGGGTGGAAATCCTAGCCGCCTCTTCAGTTATGGAAAAATTGAATCAAATTCCACAAAGATAGCAACGAAATTAATTTAAATCCCAAAAAGCAACGAAATTAATTCAAATCCCGCAAAAAGTGGATCTGAATTAATCGCATTGAATCAGTCTTTCCATAACTGACTTGTAGCCTGCACAGTCAGCGGAACCCTCCATGCGGTAGCAGCAGCAGCAGCCTGGCCGCATGAGCCGCATGGCCTCATGGCCGCAAGTGCCGCATGGACCGCATGAGGCCGCATGAGCCGCATGAGCCGCATGGACCGCATGAGCCGCATGAGACCGCATGAGGCCGCATATGAGCCGTATGACTGCTGACGTGCTAAGTGCAAAGTGCGCCAACAAAACGTCACATTACGTCTCATGAGCCCATGAGCCCGAGTCCGAGTCCGAGTCGCTAAGCCTCTTTGGGACTTAGCTCCAAATGGAATTAATCCAAGAGAATGACAAAAGCATTAATGCTTAATCCTTGGAGCCTTATTCTTACCTCCTAGTAAAATCACCCACATGGCTCCCTCCTTAGGGTCACCACCCCATGTGCATCTCTTAACAACACAACCAAGTATATATGTTGAGATAACTCATGGTGCATTTTCGATGTGGGACTAAACTTTTACAAGGCATGTTGAGAGCAAGCTCTCTCCATGTAAAGAAAGCACCAACAATCCTGTAACATCCATATTCGGAATACGTATTTTATCAGGCGTATACGTATTTCGGACCTGTATTTTATTTTCTCGGATTTTTGGCATGTACTTGTAATTGGCTTGACTTGCAGATTCTGGTTCTCGTAATTGGGTTTTACCTGGCTTGGTTTATTTTGTGAAGGAGAATTAGTTTGATTTAGTTTGGTTTGGTTTAACATGCATTGGAACACCTTAGCCTATGTTCAACCCTCATTCCACCACAACCCACCCTCTTTATTATCCCCACCTAACACTCTCTCTCCTCATTACTTCCCTACATTAATTTCTTCTTCTTCTTCTTCCTTCCTCTACACAACACTCCACCCATAGGCAAGTGCACCTTGCAGCCACATGAGAACCATATTTTATTTGTTCATTAGCTAAATTAGGCCATGGTGATCAACATTAGTGCTTGACATTTGTGATTTGGAGTCTCCATTGTTATAGATCTAGGTTTTAACTATTTTTGGATTTACATGGTTTTGATCTATTTTGGTTGAATTTTTGTGGGTTTTGATGCTTCCATGTGGAAGAGAATTCAATTTTACTCAAGTTAGACCTTTGAAAATCTAGATTTGGTTTTGATTTGACCAAGATATGAAGATTTGAACTTTGGTGAGAGTTCCTCTCGGCCTGGAGTAGCAGACTGCAGCCTGCGCTCTTTAGCGCAGTGCTGGACTGCGCATCCTCCTCTCGGCCTGCGCTCTTTAGCGCAGCGCCGACTGCGCTGCTTGCCCCTTGGCGAACTGTGCTCAGCCCCCGGCGCAGCTCACTCATGCGCAATCTGACTCACGCGCCATCCATCCCTGCGCAGCTCACTCATGCGCAATCTGACTCATGCGCCATCCATCCCTGCGCAGCTCACTCATGCGCAATCTGACTCATGCGCCATCCATCCCTGCGCAGCTCACTCATGCGCAATCTGACTCATGCGCCATCCATCCCTGCGCAGCTCACTCATGCGCAATCTGACTCATGCGCCATCCACCCCCTGTGCAGCTCATTCATGCGCAATCTGACCCCTGCGCTAACCAACTCAGCGCAAGCCGACTTCTGCGCAGCTCACTCCTGCGCAGTTGGCCCCTGGCGCACTTGACTCCTGCGCGACCCGACCCCAGGGACCCTTGCGCAATCTGTCCAATCATGGAGAATTGGTTTTATTTTCCTTAAGCTTGACTCTCCTATAGCCCTGTATATTGATATTTTATTAGATATTTTACGCCCATTTTATATCCTTACGCCTTTTGTCATGAACTTGATTTTACTTAATATGTTTGGAATGACTATTGTACATGACATGGTATGACAAGGAACTAGTGTAACACGACAGTGACCCGTAGTGGTGCACTCCTGACATGACCAACCTGACATGATAATGGTCCGTCGTGGCGCACTCCTGACAAGTACCCTGACATGATTTATCTTGATGCTGTTGCGACGGCTAACTTGACTCGTATAATCAACTTGACACCGTGGGTGTTCCTGCTTGCTTGCTTGTGCAATCCACTTGTCTTGTCTTGCATCATGTCTAGGACGTGACTCCCTGGTTCCCACGGTCAGGGATTCATACTGAATATGGATTAGGCTAATGACTAGATCAAACTATAGTTCATGGAGAATTTTCAGTCACAGGCAATCTCGTTATCTGGGCGCTCTTAATTGGACTTGTAGCTTGCCGACGAGTAGAGCACATTTCCAGCGCACTGTCATGTGTTGCACCCTCTAAGTCACATAAGGGTATATCGTCTCCGGGGCGATGTACCCAACCATACTCTCAACCCGCGGAAGGATAACTGGATGGTCTGCAGGGCTTGGGACTGGAAAATTCTCATTGCATCTTGTTAGTAATTAAGGCTTGTGATAACCCTAGTTAGTTAAGTAGTAAGCCGTAGTAATTGCTTGGCCGCCTGTGAATGGATGGAGTCCAGTCTTGTCTAAGTCTTGTCTAGTCCCTGTACCTGGCTACTCTTGTACATGCTTGTTTTACTTATCTTAACAATAAATGGGTAGAGACAGAGTGCTGTTCAGGCGAATGGTTACAACCTCGGTCCTTGTTTGGTTTACGGGTTGTAACCTGGCTCCCGGAATGGTCCCACGTTACTAGTCGTTTATTGTCCTGTTGTACTCTTTATTTACTTGTACTTTCTTCCAATTTCTTATGTTCTGATATGCTGACTTTTGTTCTTATTTCGTGGCCTCCTTTGTGGCACTTGCTCTTTCTGGGGTTTGACCCAGCTGGTTTTGTGTGGCCAGATTTTGGAACAACACCCGAGGATCTACCGAACCTCCAGCCCGATGGTGGCGACTAGAAGGAACCCGGGCTACGAGTGGGTTTTCTACTTTGTTTCGCTCACTCTATTGTAAAGTTATTCTTTTGAGGCGTTTAGCCGACGAGCACCTGTTAGCTCGATGCACTTTACTTACTGTCTGCCTACGGGCTGTAAACATGATTGACAAATCCTAGGGTTGATCATGTATGACTTAACTCTTGCTAGTCCTAGCATTTTGTACGATTAGCTTCATGATCAGCTGATATGTAATATTTGGGACGCCTTTTATTGTATACTTGGTTGTCAAACATCTTGTAATTATATTATTTACTTGAGATTGAGACAGTAGGCTTGACCTTAAGAGACTGTTGGCTTGTAGTAAACCCTCATATCTAGACAGCCGTGACCGTATAGCGAGATGGACTTCATTTCAATATACGCAGCTGGCTAAGTTCGCCCCCGCTCTCCAGTATTCTGGTTCTGGGACGTGACAAATCCCCCACATATCACAACATATATATGTGTCCAGGGTTGAGCGTTCCCACGGTAACTGTCCATTTTGTATTAGGATAGATGTCGCTGACGACTTGAATCTTTCTGCATGGGTTAAATAACAATGTGATACAAGAATGGACTACGCCTTGAATTCTGTACCACAATTGTAATTCTTCCCACTCACAAAGTATAGTTACGTGTGCTTCTGGATGCACATTAAAGGCCCTGTGCCAGCCTGATTTCAGTGTATAATTTTGGACGTCTACAAGTTTACCCTCAAGAGACGGCCTGATATCTCTTTCCATACACTATAGGTGAGTTCTTTATTAAAGAGACATGGCATGAAGCCTTGCGCTTCCTTGCGGTGCTACGCTGCTATGACATGGCCTGAAGCCGAGGCATTACCCCTACCTGGGAACCTCATCGTAGTGTCATACTACTGTAGCATGAGGTCTCAGCCTCTTTGTAGTGCCAATCTACTCAGCATGAAGCCTAAGGCTTCCTTGCGGTGTTACGCCGCAACGACATGACTTACAAGGCCGAGGCTTTACCCCTACATGGGTACCTCATCGTGGTATCGTGCCACAGTAACATGGGGTCATCCTTCCCTTTGTAGTGTTGTCTACAACTCTTTAATTACGTTATACAGCATTAGGCTACCTGCCTATTTGCGGTGCTACGCCGCTATGACTTGGCTTGCAAAGCCGATGCATTACTCCAGACCTGGGAACTTCATGGTGGAGTCACCCCACTGTAGCATGGAGTTTCACTCCTTGTAGTGCTGCTCTACCGTGCTTCCTGTAAAGCACACCAGACATTCACTCTGCCTGAGAACTCATTAAGGCGTTTAAGCCAACCTTCTACAGGATCTATTTTTTTCGTAGAAAATACATAGTAGACAACAGTAGTTATGGGTCCGTATGTCACGCCCCGATTCCGTCGAATCGATAGTCGTCCCCCGGGCGTGATGCCGTGCGAACCTAATTTGCGATCGCACAAGGCCTAGTCATAAGGTAATCCGAGACACGAGATCTAAGAGAGTACGCAGACAAATTGATACACACAATAATTAAAGGAAACTTGATCTTTATTGATAATGAACATCTTTTTACAGACTCCGATACAAGACTCTTTGCCGTGCGGGCTACAACATGACTCGATTACAAAAGAGTGCCGATGAGATAACCGTTCCATACATTGCACACATCCCTCAATATACACAAGTACTCCATTGACCTGGATGAGAGGGACGCTGAGTCATTTTCCTTGGACTGTTGAGAGCCTTCAAAAGTAGAGTCGCTGAAAGAGAGTCTTCGACGCACGGCCGAAGCTTCAAAAGTCACGAACGTCGTCGAGCTAGTTGGTGCGTCCTTCCTGGTTCGCGGGACCTGCAAAGAGCGAGGATCAGCACGATACACATGTACTGGCGAATGGCTAATTTAAATCCAAGCTCTGCATTTGATTCAAGAAATTTGTAAACATGTTAGCTAGCTAGTTCAATGATCTTTCTAACCATCCTGTTCGGTTTGCATGTTAACATGTTTTGAGGCAAGCATATGAAATTGTATAACAATGAGCAACTATCAAAATCATCCCGTGCCATGTGCGTTTGTTAAGCAGTGTGAAGGGTGTGGAGGCCACTGGCAATTTCAAGCCATCGCGGACATATTGCTGAGTTAGACGGCGACCCTTTCGCGTCGGGTAGCGAGCCCTGTGCGAAAGTTCCCGCATAACTCGCGCCGATGAAGGGCTGGCGCTTACTATACACTCGTTCCTCCCGGGCCGAATCGGTCCCTTGGCCTAGGTAACCGTTCGAGGAAACTACACCTTGTCGACAAGTTGTCCAATGACCATTTTCCTTTGAACTTAGTTGTTTTGGTCATTTAGCCGTATCGTTGCGATAAACATTAATTGATTCATTCATTGGTTTGCATAGACCAAGTATAATTGCATAGAGAAGCATGTTTTCCACTTCCAAAACCGGTAGTTCGTTAACAAGTGTTTCATGAAGTATCGTGGCACGATTTCATTGATTCTACATTATTATGACAAGCATTTTATTTTACTTCACATATTGAGTTTTGAAGTAGAGGGACGGGGCGAAGGAGGTCAGCCACTCGCCTTAGGCTTGCTTCAAGCGAGCGACCGGTTGGCTGCGCTGTCGTCGTCTACGCGATCACCTGCAATCGCATAAGCAACTGATTAGAACACTGTGTATTTCAAGAAATTTCGATATGAATGCGAGCTCGAAAACGCGTCACGAAAACCCATCGAAAGCATTCACGAAAACGAAAGCCAAAGCCAATTCAAGTGCGGCATGAAAACCAGAGCAACGGGAGGTCTCTCCCGACTCAGCCGCAGAGCCAATCCTCGAGGCGCAACCCGCTGAATATGGGACTTGGTTCCGAAGAAGCCATTCCATAACGTGGAATGAATCTTAATTCAACCGTTCCCGTTCGGTCGACTCGGTCGATTCCGACCTATCGGTCCCGACCGCATCGATAGCGACAGTGTTCCTTTCTCGCGTACCCCGTGGACGGAGACGGGGCACGATGTAGGGACGGGGCACTACACCGTATCCCTTCCATGTTCCAGAGAACAAGTACCCACTGTTACCTGATAGTTTCCCAGTCAGTGATCCTCCTTTGAACCAAAAGTTAGATGCCTAGTAGATTTATCTTTGAACTAATAGCATAAAACTTTATGGTAGGATTATAAAGACACACTATCAGAGTGCCTTCAAGCCCATTTTACAAGTTGTGTCATCGACCAACTGGCGCTTGAGGTCCTTTGTGAACGGATCTGCCAGGTTCTCCTGACTCCGAACATCAATCACTACAATTATACCTTTTTTGATAAGATCGTGTACTGCCCTGTGCTTCAACCGCACAGTTCTCTTCTTCCCGTTGAAGAGGTCATTTGATGCCACCGCCGCAGTCGCCTGGTTGTCACAGTATATCGGTATCATCGATATCTGAGCCCCAACCACTAAAAGATCATACTGGTTGTCACAGTATACAGTATATCGGTATCATCGATATCTGAGTCTTCTTGAGATATCTCATCACCCGCTTCAAAGATTTCCAGTGCTCAATTCCTGGGTTGCTTGTGAACCAACTCAGCATTCCCACGGCGAAAGCTATGTCAGGCCTTATGGCAGTGGTTGCGTACATCAAACTTTCGATAATGCTAGAAAACTCCAGCTGCCTGACGCTTTCTCTCGAGTTAGGCTTCAGCTTCTGATCACCCCTGTATGGCGTATCGATCCCTGGAAGATCCTTATACCCATAGCGTGTGAGCATCTTCTCAATGTAGTGAGATTGTGACAGCGCTACTCCAGTGTCTGTCCGGATGATCTTTATGCCCAAGATGACATCTGCATCCCCCAAGTCCTGCATACTGAACTTGGTTGAGAGGAACTTCTTTGTCTCCGTGACACAGCCTATATCCGTCCCTAGGATTAGCACGTCGTCTACGTACAGACAAACGATGACACCTCTTCCATCAGTGAACTTTGTATAAACACATTTGTCCGTCTCACTGACTCTGTAGCCGTTTGCGCTAATAACTTTATCAAACTTCTGATGCCACATCTTGGGAGCTTGCTTCAAACCATACAATAATTTCACCAACTTGTAGACTTTGTCTTCAAGACCTTTGACGACAAATCTATCTGGCTGTTGCATGTAAATCTCTTCGATCAGCTCCTCATTCAGGAATGCTGTCTTTACATCCATCTGATGTATCACCAACTTGTGTATAGCTGCTAGAGCGATTAACATTCTGATGGTGGTCATCCGAGCTACTGGAGCATACGTGTCAAAGTAGTCTATCCCCTGTTTCTGAAAAATCCCTTGGCTACCAGCCTGGCCTTGAACTTGTCAATAGTTCCATCTGCCTTCATCTTCTTCTTGAAGATCCATTTACATCCGATGGGCTTTTCTCCTTCAGGTAGATCTACCAACACCCATGTGTTATTGGAGGTGATAGAGTCAAACTCGTCATTCACTGCCTCCTTCCAGAAGATAGCATCTCTGGTTTTCATCGCCTCATCATAGGTAAGCGGATCTGCTTCTACATGATAGGTGACAAAGTCATCTCCGAAGTCTTTAGGTCTCCTCTCTCGCTTTGCTGACGGCTCTGCGAGTTCTGGTACAAGAGTTGTTTCATCAACAACAGCTTCTTCTTGGACTACTGGTCCATATGAGATTTCAGTCTCATTTGCACATACAACATTTTTCGGAATGTCCGAAAGAACAATGTTTTTGTCTTCTGTAAATTGTCTTCAAAGTATTCAGCATCGCGAGATTCGATGATATGATTTGACTCAATATCAAGAAATCTCCGAGCATCACTCTTCTCGGCATACCCCAAGAAGATCGCCTTCATAGTCCTTGTCCCTAGCTTCTGAATCTTCAGATCTGGGAGCTTCACATACGCCAGACACCCCCACACTCGAATGACATTCAAGTTTGGTCTGACTTTGAACTAGAGTTCATGAGGAGTTACGTCCAAAGTTGCATATGGCACTCTATTCAGAATGAAAGTGGCCGTTAATGCAGCTTCTCCCCAGTAGCATTTTGGAAGACTTGCAGTAAGCAGCTTTGAGTTCATCATTTCTGTCAACGTTCTGTTCTTCCTCTCCGCTACTCCGTTAGGTTGAGGAGAATACAGAGCAGTAGTCTCGTTTATGATTCCATTTTCTTTGCAGAACAATGTGAATTCATGAGACCGATACTCTCCGCCTCGATCACTTCTTAGCCTCTTGAGTTGTTGTCCAGTTTGCCGTTCAGCCTCGGCCCTGAACTCCTTGAACTTCTCGAATGCTTCGTCTTTAGACTTGAGCAAGTAGACGAACGCGTACTTTGAGAAGTCATCGATGAAGGTTATGAAATACTTAATTTCGGCTTTTGTAGAGAATTGCTTGAAGTCACAAATATCGGAGTGCACCAACTCCATAAGATCTGTGCTTCGATTGACCCGATGAAAGGATTTCCTTGTGATCTTTGTCTGAGCACATACTTCACACTTCTCTATCTTACCCCCATATTTGGAGATAAGTCCTAGACTGGACATTTTGTTAATTCTTTTACAATGAACATGTCCTAGTCTATTATGCCACAACTCAAGAGAATAATCAGAAAATGCAACTGTATTAATGTCATTAAACTGGTTGACAAGCTGAATTTTAAACATTCCTTCGATTTGATAAGCCTTCCCGAAGTATGTTCATTTCTTGGACATCACCATCTGACCAGCATTGTTGTCCATCCTCAAGCCTGTGTTGCAGAGCAGGCTCCCAGAGATCAGGTTCTTGGCAATCCCCGGAACATGCTTCACACCTTGAAGCGTCAGAGTGTTCCCAGAAGTGAGTTTCAGCTCCACAGTCCCGATCCTCAGAACTTCAGCTTGGGCCTGGTTTGCCATGACAACCTTCTTAGATATCGGCTGGTACGTGACGAACCATTCCTTGCCAGAACAGACATGGCAAGTCACACCAGTATCTATCCACCAGTCAGAGTCAACCCCCACAGTTGTGACCTGTGCGATCATAGCAACAATGTTAGAAACCAATGAAACCTTACTAGGCTCACCTTTCTCTAATTGTTTAGGCTTGGATCTGCATTCACTCTTGTAGTGGCCTTTCTGGCCACAATTGAAACAAGTCACGTGGGACTTGGACTTCTGTTGCTTGAATGAAGGACCCTTCATTTTTAGATTAGTGAAGTCCTTCTTCTTGTGATAAGAAGCCGCCTGCTTCCCCTTGGGATCTCTCGTCTGCACTAGATTGGCCTTAGCCAACTGTTTGGACAGAGTGTCCATCTTCTGTTGGGAACGCATCTCGTCCTCAACATGGATCTCTTGAAGTAGATCTCCCAAGCTAATGTCTAGCTTCTTTCTGAGCATCCTTGCATAGAAGGTACTCCATCCAGCAGAAAGTTTTGAGACGATCCCTCCAACGACAAACTTGTCGGGAAGGGGTATCTCTTCGTCTTCCAGTTTCTGACGCAGCTTCAGAAATTCCTTCACCTGTGGCAACATGGACTTTTCGTCCTCAAAGAGCAATTTATGATATTTTTCAACCACAAACATCTTGCTCCTGTTCCTGTCTTCTTCATACAATTTTTCCACAGACTCCCATATGTCTCTGGCAAATTCCTTTTTCGAGTAGGATTTTGTCAGGGAATCATCCATAGCATTCAGGATGAGAAATCTGCAGATGCTATTTTTTCTTCTCCATTTGGCCTGGAGTTTGGTAGCCGCATTGATTGCGACAGTAGACCCAGTGTCTGGAATAGAAGGTTCTTCCTCCAACAGTACATGATCAACGTCTTTGAGTTGAAGAGTTAGATAAGCCTTCCTCTTCCAGACTTGATAATGCTCTCCATCGAACTTTTCCAACTTGCAGTAGTCCGATTGGACGAGCGAAGCATTAATTTTTTCCATCTACAAGGATCTTGCTTTGAGATTGTTACTCCCGGGGCTTGACCAAAGATGGAAAAACTGATACAATCGAGATCTGAGAGTCACACAAAAACTTTGCAGTGATCAAACCCAAGATCTACAATGATACAAAAAGCCAAATAGCCAGATTACAATATGAAGGAGGGAAATAGAGAAGAGAAGATCTCTCGTTCTTCCTTGCAAACGTGTTGCAATTGGGACAGAACGAGTTACAATAATTTAGAGAAAGATGAGATGAAGAAAAGTTAATGGGGTGTCAAAACACCGTTGCTCAAAGCAATATTCGCCCCCACACGAATTGCTTCCAAGAACCAGCAAGTTGAAGAACTTGTGGAACGCTCGAAGTCACCTATGTTCTGACTCCTCGGATGGACTTGCAATGACGGCAGCAGCTCCCTCTCTCTCTCTCTCTCTCTCTCTTTTCTGACTTATAAAATTCGTAGTCCTCCACAAAGGAGGTCAGAAGAGAGTATATATAGAGAGAGGGTGGAAACCCTAGCCGCCTCTTCAGTTATGGAAAGATTGAATCAAATTCCACAAAGATAGCAACGAAATTAATTCAAATTCCACAAAGATAGCAAAGAAATTAATTCAAATCCCACAAAGATAGCAACGAAATTAATTCAAATCCCACAAAAAGTGGATCTGAATTAATCGCATTGAATCAGTCTTTCCATAACTGACTTGTAGTCTGCACAGTCAGCGGAGCCCTCCATGCGGTAGCAGCAGCAGCAGCCTGGCCACATGAGCCACATGGCCTCATGGTCGCAAGTGCCGCATGGACCGCATGGACCGCATGAGGCCGCAAGTGCCGCATGGACCGCATGAGCCGCATGAGACCGCATGTGGCCGCATAAGACCGGCATAAGACCGCATATGAGCTCCAAGAGAATGACAAAAGCATTAATGCTTAATCCTTGGAGCCTTATTCTTACCTCCTAGTAAAATCACCCACATAGCTCCCTCCTTAAGGTCACCACCCCATGTGCATCTCTCAACAACACAACCAAGTATATATGTTGAGATAACTCATGGTACATTTCCGATGTGGGACTAAACTTTTACAAGGCATGTTGAGAGCAAGCTCTCTCCATGTAAAGAAAGCACCAACATTAATAATTTTCTTAAACGAACAGGAAAAAAAGAAAGATTGAGAATATACATTTGACGAACTTTACTATATTGTAATATTCAGGGTCGAAACTATGTCAATCTTCAAGAACAAGTTGATATAGCCATGAAGCTAGTCAAACATTTCAAGATGCAAGGAAGAATCTGCTGAAATTGCAAAAGAGAATGTCACTTACATCTCTTCATTTATTTTTTGTTGGCGAGACTTCTGTTCTTTCTTGATGTTAGATTACTAGTCTTTCATGTTTATGCAATGTTTCTGATAAACAAGTGTCATTTTGCAAGTTTATCTTGAATATCGACTGTTCTAAAATTGGTTGTGAGATTCTAGATACTGAATAATTTAGTTGTTATGCATTGTAAAAGTTGGTTACTTTTGACTTTACTAATGACACATTATCTTATTTTAATTCCTAAATTAAATTAGTACTATATGTTGAGTTTGAACTGAAGTTAGTTAGTTAGTTACCTTCTTTGAATATCTGTGTAGTTGAAAAACAAACTTTTATAATATGATAATCGTTATTTTTTAATTTATTTGTGTGCTCGGCCCCTGTCTAGCACGAATTCTGACCCCGTTCATGATAATATTTGGTCTGAATCTGAATGTTAGAGCAAGAATGTTGTAGCAACCTCGGTAGATAAACCAATAACTAACTGAGATATTAATATATAAGAAGAAGAGCACGAATTGCAGAATCAAAATTCTTAATAAAGCACTAATGGTATATGAATATATCATAGATAAAGAGCATAGGCTTATTAAGTCGAGGAGCTCATCATTATTTGAGGTCAGCCATACTCTTTTTTTTTTTTTTTTTTTTGCATTACAGGCCTTCTTGATCCAACTCCGCAACTGATTCAAACCGGATCCCGGTAGAAACATACCAACAAGAAGAGGAAAGACTGAAGAAATATGATAATCTATCGTTCTACAAAAGTAAAAGTCCTACCGCTTGCGGATTTTTATTATTAAAGAATCATTTTTTATGTATATTCTGAATTTGGAAGGAAAAATAAATCAACTCTATTTTTCTTGGTGCGCACGACAACTACGTCCTAGTCCCTTATTTGGGACTTCTACACCATATTCTAAGCCATCGGAGATGTGACGCATCTAAGCCCCCCCTCTTTCGAAGTTAACAAATGCGTGAATAAGCTTGGAAGAAACGACAGGGCCCCTGCTCTTCCTATCAATACCAACATCTAACACGGAGAGGAAGTTCAACAACTAACAATGGAAAGGAAGTTCAACAACTGAACCCACGGGGTGTTTGCATCGCTCAAGTAGCTTTTATGTCCGCGCCCTCCGCCCCGCAACTTCAAGTCTTCAATCCCTATATCCGTCTGTTACACAAGTACTGTCATTAAGAGCAGGAGATACGCTTAAGGGCAAAGGAGATACGCTTAAGGGCAAAAGATTGATTTAAATATTGTATTCGTAGGCCTATGCTACGCGTCTTAGTGAAAGGCTGATCCCTTACACCCATAGCACTGATTTGATTGACGTCTACCAGGAGTGCTTACCAAAGCCTATATCTGCTAACTGTCAACCGTTTTCTTGCTTGGCTTATATCGTCACTCTTTGATTCGCTTGGACTTAACTATACAAGGGAGATAGTATACCTTTCTCGATTGGCTTACCGAGCTCCAAGTTAGGGTTTTCCAAACGAGCCTTTGATCCAGGGCCGGCCCTGAGCTCATGGGGGTCCGGGACGAACTTTCAAAATAGGACCCCATACTTAAATATAAAAAATATTTAACAACTAAATAAAAGTAAATTAAAAAAATGGTTACCACCCATGAACCAAACTTAGGACCTTTAGTATACAAATCTAAAATACTAACCACCACACCATAATAACTTTATGTCAAGTGGGACTCATGAAACATACTAGTTCTATTTTTGATACAAAATTATTAACATATTTATGTTTAAACTAAATTTTTTGGGACTCTCATGATCAGTAGGTCCTGGACGGTCGTCCTGACTGTCCTGGGCCAGGACCTGCCTTCTTTCATCGTATCCGATAATTATGGGTCCTCCTGATTGTGGAAGGCCTTTTTCTGGATTTACTTAATGTTTGAGCCGAGGATTTATTGGCATCTACCACCATTCTTCTGAATGTTAATGTAATGATGATGCTCGTTTTATCATGGAAGAAAAAATGCAAGCCAGATGAAGCACAACATGGGAAATTAAAAGGTACTAGCACCCCAAGTTGATCATTAGCAGCTATTAACTTTCAGATGTCGAAAACAAAGTTCTCACCGGGATGTCGTCGTGAATGATGTTGGAACGACTCTGTTGTGCTTCAATGTAGAACTCCATGCTATTCCTAGGAGCTTCAAGACCTACCCAAAAAAAATATAAAAATAGATTTTTTTTCTAAGGGCACCACCAATTTTACTTGGGGGCAGCCCAAAAATGTTTGCAAATATTACAAGTTTGTCATCAGTTTTTTTTTACTTGGGGGCATCCCAACATTAGGTACGTATAAAAGACAACTTTTCTAATTTTTCTCTCTTTCCCTCCCTCTACTCTTTTTCTCTCTCCCTCAACTCTTTTCTTCTCCCCCTCTACTTTTTTCTTCTCTCCCAACATTTCTAGGTCTTAGAATTAAACCCTAGTCCAAATTTTTTTCCCAAATTTTTCTTCCTTTCTTTCCGAGAATTATCTCCAAAAAATTTCTCCTCTCTCAATCATGTTTGGCACAAATTTTCTCCCAAATTTGTCTAAGATCAGCTACCAAAAAAAGTTTTTACTCATACTCAAAATCAGAAAACATAAACATAAGTATTAGATTTAGAATCACTTTAGTGTTCATAAATGAATTTTTCGAACATGATCTCACATATTTTTGAAACCCTAACCCCAGAACACGACAAATCGTTGTGGCCGTTCGGCTGCTACAGTCGTGGCTTACAATATTAGGACTGTCAGGGTTGTGGCAGTCCTAATATAAAGTAGGACTGTCAGACTTTCTGCAGTCCTACATTAAGTTAGGACTGTCAGGTCCATAGCAGTCCTTACTTAATAAAGGACTGTCAGGGTGTTGACAGTCCTGTATAAAACTCTCTGTGAAGAGAGTTTCATACCCAAACTCTCTGGACTGCCAGGTCCCCTGGCAGTCCTAATTGAATGTAGGACTGCCAGGGATGGCAGTCCTATTTGTAAGTCTCTGTGATGAGAGTTTTGAAACTCTCTATCACCGAGAGTTTCAATTAGGACTGCCACCCCCTGGCAGTCCTAGACAAAAGGAGGACTGCCAGGGTGCTGGCAGTCCTAATTGAAACTTGTTGTTACTTCTAGTTTCAATTAGGACTGCCAGCACCCTGTCAGTCCTAATTGAATGTAGGACTGTCAGGGGGGTGGAAGTCCTATTTGTAAGTCTCTGTGATGAGATTCAGTTTGAAACTCTCATCACAGAGTTTTATAAATGGTCATTCTTCGTGTAATTTAGCACGAAGAATGTCATTCTCCGTACTAAATTACACGGAGAATCATTCTTCTACGTTTTAACACTGGAAATGGCCATTTTTCGTGTAAATTAACACGAAAAATGCCATTTTTCGTGTTTCTAACAGGGAGAATGGTCATTCACCTACGTTTTAACACTGGGAATGGTTATTCTCCGTGTTATTTAACACGGAGAATGGCATTCTCCGTGTTTCTAACACGGAGAATGGCCATTCTCCTGCGTTTTAACACTGGGAATGGCCATTCTCCATGTAAATTTGTCACGACCAGCTACCCAAATTGTTGGACCGGGCCGAGTCATGTCCAGCCTACGCTTAAGATAAAGCGCAGTAAGCTGTTCTAGAGATAACAAGATAAGACTAAATGTGCTAACAGTTCTATAAGTGAATAAAAGTCATAAATGTTCCAAACACAAAAGTCGTCTCATATAGTAATAAGTCCAAGTACAAGTCTGAAATATAAAACTGGATACATGTCCAGTTACAAAATACATAGTCTAATACATGACTACTCTCAAAAGTCTAAAGCAAAAAGACAACTAGACGAGGTTCCCCGCAGGTATATCCTCGTAAGGCAAAGCCTGGTCCTCGGCAGTAACTCCATAATACGGATCACAGAGCAACTCCTCCTCAGTAAGTATACCTACAACGTTATCCTGTTAGGACGGGAGCAAGCACTGATTCTAGCAAACTAAATATACGAAGCATGAACAGGAATGTAATAAACTGGAATCATGGCATATCATGGTTTAATTGTATTTTTTAGAAATGACAGCATATAGTTTAAAAGTTTAAAATCGTAGTATGTACGTGAATCGGTCAATAGGTGAATAGGATGTACAGCGGCTACATATCAAGTTTTTTTGGCATGCACATACGTGTACGAACGGCATCGGTGTATATCCTATACATAAACGTGAGATCAGAACCTACGGCAAAGTTACATATAGAATGTTACCGTGCGCGGTAAATACATACGGAGAAGGGGGTCATGTTCACGTACACTACTAGCAGTTTTTCCTTAACCCGTTATTTTAAGCATGTGAGAGATATGAGATACTGTCCTAAACATGGTAGAGACTGAAAGTAATACAACATGTAAAGTTCTAACTTGCTACCCCAAGGATCAGCTTTTAACATGGTTGGTAAATCGCAGTTTATTGTTATAGCAGTATGTAAAGTTTGTAGAAAGTACTTACCTCTAGCAAAGTAAGCTGCGACAAAAATGCTATAGATGCCTGGTAACTCGTCACTGTAGAAATAAATCCATAAAATTAATTTTTACACTAAGCTAAAACACTAAGACACTAATTGGTGCAACACGACTTGTGACTGGACACCTAGCCAAAATGATGACTTTAGCATAGGAGACCAATGTGGGATGACACACTACTATAACTAACTTTCTAGGGTCTTTACACTAGTGAGGGGTGAGGTTCAATACGGCTATAACTCAAAATAACACAAAAAGTTGCAAGTCGTAATTATTCAATAAATAAATCAAATGAATATTGTGTTCCAACAATTTTTGAGAAAGACAAAAAGTTCAATTTTACATAAAATAAAGTACCAAAATGATCCTTGTTAATTATAGAAATTTATTATAATTTTTTTGGAATTTATTAACCAGTACAAGTATTTTATAAAAATCAGTTTTCCTAAGTACACAGAAAATGAGTTCTGGTTTCATATGCCAAAATAGTGGCAAAACTATAAATTTAATACTGTAAAACTTATACTAAATTAGCTAAATTAACATAGTATCTAAATACTATTTTTTCAGAATTTTAACAACAATTAAAGTATTTTTAGAAATTCAAAATCAGCATTGTACACAATTGAAATTAAATAATTAATTATCTGCGTATTTTGTCCATGTACATAATTTGACCCAGAGTTCAAATACAGGACCCAAGGCCATGAATCAAGTCCAATATGACTTGTACAGGTCTTGAATGTATGAAAACACATTTGAGCCCAAAAACTCATGCTAGGCTTGGACACCAAATGGTTGCAGTAATTAAAATACACCAAAAATACAAAGTGGTAAAAGTACAAAATAAATATTAATATTTTAATAAGGTAAAATTATACATATTAGTCATATAAATATGACAAGTATATTTACATATATTAAAGTATAATATGTGCGCAATATTATGTAAAGTACATAGGCTAAACAGTTATGTATGTATACACATACATATAAAACATATATATATATATATATATATATATATATATATATATATATATATATATATATATATATATATATATATATATATATATATATTTATTTTATTATATATATATATATATATATATATATATATATATATATAATAAAAATAAATAAATAATAAATAAATAAATATATATAGATATATATATATATATATATATATATATATATATATATATATATATATATATATATATATATATATATATATATATATATATATAAAGAAATACATATACATATATACACAATATATATATATATATATATATATATATATATATATATACATATAAAAATATATATATACATTATATAAATAAGAATACTAAATATAATATATATATATATACACAAATATAAATACTGTATATATATACTTATATAACAGTATATAATAATACATAAATACATATACATATATATATATATATATATATATATATATATATATATATATATATATATATAATATATAATATATATATATATATATAATATATATAATATATATATATATAATTTATATAATTATATAATTTATATATATATATATATATATATATATATATATATATATATATATATATATATATATATATATATATATATATATATATATATATAATAAAACAAAACAAAAGAAAAAGAAAAAGGAAAAAGAAATGAAACAGAGCGCAGGGGGGTTTCGAACTCGGCCCTCTGGGTCGGGTTCCTGAGTTGGGTCGGGCTGGCCAGGGGGTCAGCCCGCGGCTTGTGTTAGGGTTAGGTTTTCGTTTAATTTATTTAGGTTTTAGTTAAATAACAGTAAACCCGAAAAATCAACTCTGTGTCCTGACAGTTTGGAACACAGAGTCTACGTGTCCGCACTATGCACGACACGCACAGGCCCTAAGACGTGTGTCCGAGCACAGCGTTTGTAATGACCCACTCCGCCCTAGCGGAACGCCGATTCAAACGGCAAGTGCAACGACTCGAACGAGCCGTCGACCCGAAGAGTTGGCATCGACCTGAAGAAGAATCGATGCAAGGCTTACATTGGCCCGTCAAGATGAATCCAGACTTAGACTTTCAAAGGCGCACTCGAAGTATCGCTCGGCCGATACGAACATCGCTAAGGTGGGTGGCTCCGATGAACCCGTCTTTGCTTAGCCTAGACACATAACAATACGGACACTATTGCTAGAATCGCTTGGCGTTAACACCGCGCATGCTAATGAATGAATTACTCAACGCACCCAGCTAAGAGAATAATCCCATCTTGTATGCTTGTATAGAATATGAAAAAGAATATGGAAAATGTGAGAACTCTCGCACCGCGCTCCACGCTCGTGCTAAGGCACGGGCTTACATTTCGAGTTCCCTATGCGTTCAACAATGAAACAATGAATGGATTACAACAATGAAATGGGAAGACTATCAAAATAGTCATTCCAAGTAGAGCATAGCAACATTGAAAGATTTTGGGACCGATGGGTCGCCAAGGCGACTCCCGCACGGGAAGTTGCATAATGTATAAATGAAAGAATGAACGATAAACGAGTGAAAGAATAAATCAACGAATGGATGAATACAAAAATGAATCAATGAACGAATGGACAAGTGAAAGAAAGAAAAGAAGGAATGAAAAAAAGATAAGAAGGAAAGGAATGGTTAGCGACAGGTGTGACAGGCACGTACAACGGGACTCGCTACCCGCGCTGCACGGCCGCCAACCTGGTCGATAACGCATTATGGCTAAGGGTTAGCCTACGGCTCGGAGATAGCCGTTAAGTTAAAATGACAAGATTATACGAAATGGTCGTGGACAAACGGCACGGGCGTTGTGTGGAGTATACCGTGGCCGTATAGTGGAAGAATTCTGCGGCACGGGCGTTGTATGGAGTATACCGTGGCCGGCCTAGGCGGAATCAAAACGGAGCTTACGGGCTGCCTGGGTGCGGGCTTGGGCACCGGAAGATGTAAGTGCAGGATATTTCAAGAGACTTAACGGGGTGTACCAGCCATCACCCTACGCTAAGTTGAGAAATACCAAGGAGAAATGTCCAAAATGGCTTATCATGCCAGCGACCGGTGCATATAGATTAAGTGGACTTTGCTGGTGGCTATCCACATGCAAGTCCTTGTATTGAAATCAAAGTAGTCTAAGTTAAATGAACAATCGCCTACTGAACGGCTTGAAATGTATCACACCAAATGATAATGAATACTTCGTACAATGAGTTAGAGAATATGCCTACGACGCGCTAGAAACTGAGGCAGGGACACGCCCTTGATATTGAATGTTTCCAAGAATCACGTTATGTTATTACACATGAATTGTTGACTAACTTGGTTTACTTTGGACAGGGAAGGCCGGACGGTAAGTATGGGTAAGTCGTGTATGTATTTTCATACGACACTTGAATTTGGCAACACGGGATAGGTTATGACATATGCCATGAAATTGATCCTAAGGCAAGATTAGAAAGACAATGAATGATAGAGAGGCACAAAAGTAAATAGAACGTGTTTGGTAATGATAGCATTGTGGGCGAGCAAGCCTTCCCACCAGTGCATAACAATGTACTGATAACCCCACAGTCTGCTTGCAGGATGCAGGAGACGCCGGCGGGTGTGGAGGTTCCATCGAACGTGTTAAGGCACGGAGCCAACTCCGGGGCCTTGGGACGTTGCAAGAAGCTGAAGCATCCTATACAGGACATAATGTATCGGAACATCGCCATGAATCATTCCATGTTGTAAGTCACTTGGCACGCCTTTTATATTTCAGAGAGAGAGAGAGAGCTTGAGCGACTTGTAATATCGGCCTACCGTCGCTTGTAAACTTTTTGAATATCAATAAAGAGTTCAAATTCGCTTCTACTTGTGTTCATTTACTTTTCGCTGCAATGGGGACACTCTGTACGACTCTGTGGCCTAGCTCAAATTGGTCGTTTATGGACTTGGCCTTGCACGGGCGCAACCTAGGCCCGTGCGGCATCACGCCTTAATGAGGACGATCGCTCCTACGGGAGCGGGGCGTGACAGATTGGTATCAGAGTACGGCTTTACGTCCTTGGACTTCATTTCGATTCTCTCAGTTTTGAAAGCTCGTTGAAACAAAAGAAGTGTACGCTCTCTCTCGTTGTGCCTTGGGATGTTCCATACAAGAAGTCTAATATTTTCAAAAGCTCGTACGGGTACTCGGTTGGACGGGATCGATAGGCGAAGGCGTTTGTGCCACCACGACGAACTTGAGTTAGAAGAAACCGATGCTAAGAGTTAGCAAACGTAGTGCGTGCTTGAATAAGCTTACGCTGACAATAGCAAACGAAGTACACGAGACCGGAGTATAGTTCGAACAGGATAATTTTGCACGCAGCCTTTTGGCTAAGTTGTGCGGAGTATCGCGCACCTAGACCTTCCGGTATAAACGAGATACGAACGAGATCGATTATCGCTCGAACGAGAATAAGTGAGCGTGCAAACTCGAATATAGAACCGCACGGGATAGCTATGCACACGGCCTTCTGGCTAAGTTGTGCCGCGTGTCGCGCACCTCGACTTTTGGGTGCAATCGGGTTGCGAGCGATATCAAGTATCGCTCGATCGAGAACGAAGATACACCTTGAGTATCTATCGATAGGAATGCTATCGAGTTAACGCTTAGGCGTACCCGAAAGATTGGCTTGGATTTTGAGGATTAGTGCGAACGACTTAGTACGTCGAGGCGACGTGAGCGATTACGCTAGAGATTCGTCGAACGAATCTGAAGGATGTCTTAGCGCATGACGCGAACGTGATTGAGGACTAGATCGTATGGCTTGAATCTGAGTGGTGTATGTGATAGGTTCGAAGAAGAGTAAGAATGAGTGTCGACGACTAGTCGAGCGGCTCGAACCCTGAGTGGTGTATGGACGTCATAGAAATTGTTCGAGCGGAGCTAAAGGATTTACGGATCGTACGAGTATGTCGACGAGGCGATACGATCGCGCAAAGCCTTAGAACGCGTCATGCTTAGTTGGTCGTGACTTCGAATATCCCGAACGAGCATCTCGTTCGGACAACTTGTGAATAGGCAACGCGAGTTAGAAAGCGATATCGAATCACGCTTGGAACGATGAATAAAAATCTATGTCTTGATCGAGGAAACTTAGAGGATCGTGCGTACAATTTCTGATTGATTCAAATGAAATATGACTTGAGTTTTGAACAACGATCTTGAAACGAGCTTGAGGAATAGCGATCGAACTTGATCTTGAATATCGAGAAAATTGTGGAATATCCAACTCGGGACAACAGCATCAACGCACGACTCGAAATTGGTTGCAATGAAAGATCGTCAGGTTACGCATATCGTCGATGGTATTGAGGCGTATCAAAGATCGATATACGATAACTCGGGGGTACTCTGACTCGGCGAATGACGATCGTGCAAATGTCATTGTTCCGATGGATGCTATACTCGGGATATTGAAACGTGTCGAGAAAAAGATAGATTTGGCTCGAGAATTTTCTAGTTGAACGTATGACGGTCAGACTGTCGAATTGATTTAGCTTAGATGAAAATGAGAATGCTTGGATTTGCTTCGTTGACAACCACAATGTTGATGTTCTTGTCTTATGCGAGCGCAACTCCAGCCTCGCACATGCGTCACGTCGGATTAGGACGATCACTCCGCGTGAGCGCTGATATGGAGATTCATACAGCGGGAGTGATTAAACTTGGATGGCGTGGCAATTTGATTGCTTCGACTTGTGGTTTGACGCGAAGGTAAACTTGAGAATGACTTGGTGTGCTTGATGATTAAACTTGAGGATTGAGTAGGTCTAATTCGCGTATCGAGAATGAGTTAGTCTAAACTCAAACAAGAGTTACGTCCGATGAGAATGATTATTCCACGGGAGCGTTGCATGGTAATTCATGAACCACCGTGGATAATCGGACTCGCGTGAGATTGGGACGCAATGTATTGTCGAGCTGGATGACCTCGTGATCGAATACATGAATTGGTTAGAATAGATATGTGAAGTATGTCGATTGGATGATTGGAATGGATTCGAATATGCGCAACGAATACATTGATGCGAATAGGTGATCGTGCTTGATGTTTAGAAATCTGAGTGACGGGATGTAATGCCTATATCTCGTATTACGTAATTGGAATACGTGTACGTATTTTGACCCGTATTGCATGTCCTCCTGCTCGATTTATTTTGACATTTCATTGATTGGTTTAACTTGGTTCGTTTTGTAGTTGGCTTGGTTTATTTTTGGTTAGTTCATTATGGAGAGAACCCCTACCTACCACCATCCTCCACCATTAAATCCCATCTAACTTTTCTCTCTCCTCTTTACTTTCATTTATTTTTCCTCCATCTTCTTCTTCCTCCCTCCACCAACACCATAGGCAAGTGCACCTTGCCAACAAATAAGCACCATATTTTATTTGTCCATTAGCTAGATTAGGACATGGAGATCAACATTAGAACTTGACATTTTTGGATTTGGAGCTTCCATTTTCCTAGATCTAAGGTTTTTCTATTTTCAGATTTACATGGTTTTGATCTATTAAACTTTGATTTTTGCTTATTTTGAGGCTTCCATGTGGAAGAGAATTCAATTTCACCCAAGATAGAATTTAAAAAATCCAGATTTCATTTTGATTTGGCCAAGTTATGAAGAATTGAATTTTTAGAGTTCTTGGGTTTCCTCTCGGATTGGAGAAGAAGACTCCCCTCAGCCTGCGCTATTTAGCGCAGGACTGATTTGTGCTCAGCCCCCTGGGTTGAACTGCGCAACCACCTTCTCGGCCAGCGCTCCTTAGCGCTGGGCTGACCCGCGCTCGGCCCCCTGGGCTGAACCGCGCATCCTTCTTGGCGCACTGAACCCCGCGCAGTTTGCACCCGCGCACTCCGACCCAGCGCAAGCCGATCCATGTGCAATCCGACCCTGCACAACCCGATCTAGCGCAGTTCGACTCCAGCGCCACCCAGCTCAGCGCCCTCCGACCCAGCGCAAGCCGACCTCTGCGCAGCTCATCCCTGCGCAGTTTGCTCCCAGCTCACTTGGCTTCAGCGCAACCTGATCCTAGCGCAGTCCATTCCTTTGTGCAACCTGATCTCTTGCGCAGTCTATTGGACCATGGAGATTTGGTTTTATTTTCTTTAAGCTTGGTTTCTCTTTCTTGGATTGGGCTATTGAGACCTTGTTCCACACAACACGACTACCCCGACCCAACACGACCTGACACGATTTTCAGTATTTGCTACGACTAGTATGGTTTTCGTGATTTTTGTGATTTATGGTCCTAGTACTTCTGATCTTCTTGGTAGTGACCCGATGGGGTGCACTCTTTACTTGTAACCTGATACTTGATAGTGGCCCGCTGTGGCGCACTCCTGACTTGACTTGACTTGATAACCTGATAACTCGATGCTGTTGCGACAGCTAGCTTAACTTAACTTGACTTGTCCTGACACCGTGGGTGTTCCTGCTTGTTTGCTTGTGCAATCCACTTGTCTTGTCTTGTATCATGTCTAGGACGTGACTTCCTGGGTACCACGGCCAGGGATTCGCGCTAATGTGGATTAGACTAATGATTAGATCAAACTAGAACATGGAGAATTTTCAGTCACAGGCAATCTCGTTATCTGGGCGCCTTAATTGGACTTGTAGCTTGCCGACGAGTAGAGCACATTTCCAACATACTGTTACGTGTTGTATCCTCTAAGTCACCTAAGGGTATATCGTCTCCTGGGCGATGTACCCAACCATACTCTCAACCCGCAGAAGGATAACTGGATAGTCTGCAGGGCTTGGGACTGGAAAATTCTCACCGCATCTTGTTAGTAATTACGCCTGTGATAACCCTAGTTAGTTAAAGTAGTAAGCCGTAGTAATTGCTTGGCCGCTTGTGAATGGATGTTGTCTAGCCCTGTCTAAGTCTCGTCTAGTCCCAGTACCTGGTTCCTCCTGAGCATGTTTGTTTTACTTATCTTTAAAACAATAAATGGATAGAAACAAGCGCTATTCAGGCGAAGGGTTGCAACCTCGGTCCTTGTTTGGTTTACGGGTTGCAAATCTGGCTCCCTGAATGGTTCCTTGTCCCTAGTCGTTTATGGTCCTGCTGTAAAATACTTGTACTTTTCTTCCATTTTTCTTATGTTCTGACATGCTGGCTTTTGTTCTTATTTTGTGGCCTCCTTGTGGCACTTGCTCTTTCTGGGGTTTGACCCAGCTGGTTTTGTGTGGCCAGATTTCGGAGCAGCACCCGAGGATCTACCGAACTTCCAGTCCGATGGTGGCAACTAGAAGGAACCCGGGCTACGAGTGGGTTTTCCATTTTGTTTCGCTCACTCTATTGTAAAAATTATTCTTTTGAGGCGTTTAGCCGACGAGCACCTGTTAGCTCGATTGTATTTACTTACTGTCTGCCTACGGGCTGTAACATGATTGACAGATCCTAGGGTTGATCATGTATGACTAAACTCTTGCTAGTCCTAACATTTTGTAATGACTAGCTTCATGATTAACTGAATATATAATATTTGGGATGCCTTTTATTGTATATTTGGTGGTCTAACATCTTGTAATTATATTATTTGTTTGAGATTGAGACAATAGGCTTGACTTTAAGAGACTGCTGGCTTGTAGTAAACCCTCATATCTAGACATTCGTGACCGTATAGCGAGGTGGATTTCATTTCAATATACGTAGCTGGCTATGTACGCCTCCGCTCTCCAGTATTATGGTTCTGGGGCGTCACATGGTTTAAGTGGTGGACCATGCAGGTCTTGGCATTCAAGATATGTGAGGGTTTACCGGATAGATGTCTCAATTGGTACTCGTCTTTGATCTCCATTCATATCCTCTGAATCTCTAGATTCTTGCCCAGACCATGTACTTGTATCGTTGATCTGTCCTGGTCCTTCCTTATTATTTTTCCTGTGTCGTCTTCTTCAGCGGCACTGCACCTGACCCCGCCGATCAGTAAGGTGGAGCACTTACCGTGGACCAGCAACCCAGAGATCAAGCACAGCATTCCGGAGTAGCCTCCAGAGTTGTATTTCCCGAAGGAGAACCCCCAGTTCGGCCCGTCCAGCCTGCAGAGCACGACGATGGCACCTTGGTAGGTCTCATCAGGACCTTGATAGCTTCCCAGGATCGTCGAGGAGACGCCTTGCACCAGGTAGTGGCGGATGCTTTGACCAGAGGCGGTCATCCAGGGAACAGCGCGGCCAACAGCTTCAAGCGCTTGAACCCTCCCTTCTTCGACGGCAGCGAAGATGCAATTACCGCGGACGCTTGGCTTCAGGATACCGAGGTGGTTCTGAAAGCAGCTAGGACACCTGAGAATGAGAAGGTGGCGATGGTACGCCTGCAGTTGTTAGACTTGGCTCGCAGTTGGTGGACGACGTAAGCCATGGGATTAGTGGCACCCATTGCTTGGGCAGTATTTAGAGAAAGATTCCAGACGAAGTATTTTGATGCTGTAGCTCGGTACGACCTACAGACGAGATTCACCAACTTGAAGCAAGGAGGCAGAACGGTCGACGGATATGTATCTGAGTTTTCTAGACTCAGTAGGTTTGCCCCCACCTTGGTGGCAACCGAGTTTGATAGGGCCCAGCGGTTCCAGCAGGGACTGCATTTGGAGATCTTGTTGGCAGTCGAGCAGTTCGAGCACCAGACATTCGATACGATTTTTAGAGCAGCTATGAGGCATGAGTACACCTCCCAGAGGATCGTGAATAGGACCGGAGGCAGGAAGCGGTCCCACAGTCAGATGCACCAATCATCAGCTCCAGCCCCGACAGCTAGGAGCTTGACAATTGGAACTCTGAGGCAGGCGGCATCAGTGACGTCGATTCAACATTCAACCCCGACGTTCCCTCAGCAACAGAAGCAGAAGCAGTCTTCCGCAGTGGGCTGCACTCATTATGGGAAGTCAGGATACGTTATTTTAGAGTGTCGCAGAGCACGAGGATTGTGCTGGCTTGTGGAGCATCGGACCACAAGATAGGGTCCTGTCCGAATAGGGCCAGTTCATCATCGGCCCAGACTAGTCCCTCGGTAAGGGGACCAGCACCCGCACCAGAGTAACAGCAGTACCAGCCTCTGAGGCCATTGCCGCCTCAGACCGAAGTATTCCAGCAGCAGGGACCCCAGCAGTATGCCCTAGTCCAAGCTCAGATTCAGAACCGGCAGAGAGGTTCTAGGAGGATGTTTTTCCCTCTTCCTTCAGTCTTCAAATTCCTTACTTGCATGATTGATTGTTTGATTGATTGCTTAGTATAGCTTGTCCTTGCATCTCTAGCCACTTGATTAAATTCCGAGGACGAAATTCTTTTAAGGTGGATAGAGTTGTAATGCCCATATCTCGTATTACGTAATTGGAATACGTGTACGTATTTTGACCCGTATTGCATGTCCCCCTGCTCGATTTATTTTGATATTTCATTGATTGGTTTAACTTGGTTCATTTTGGAGTTGGCTTGGTTTATTTTTGGTTGGTTCATCATGGAGAGAACCCCTACCTACCACCATCCTCCACCATTAAATCCCACCTAACTTTTCTCTCTCCTCTTTACTTTCATTTATTTTTCCTCCATCTTCTTCTTCCTTTCTCCACCAACACCATAGGTAAGTGTACCTTGCCAACAAATAAGTACCATATTTTATTTGTCCATTAGCTAGATTAGGACATGGAGATCAACATTAGAACTTGACATTTTTGGATTTGGAGCTTCCATTTTCCTAGATCTAAGTTTTTCCTATTTTCGGAGTTACATAGTTTTGATCTATTAAACTTTGATTTTTGCTTGTTTTGAGGCTTCCATGTGGAAGAGAATTCAATTTTACCCAAGATAGAACTTTAAAAATCCAGATTTCATTTTGATTTGGCCAAGTTATGAAGAATTGAATTTTTAGAGTTCTTGGGTTTCCTCTCGGATTGGAGAAGAAGACCCCCCTCAGCCTGCGCTCTTTAGCGCAGGACTGATTTGCGCTCAGCCCCCTGGGTTGAACTGCGCAACCACCTTCTCGGCCAGCTCTCCTTAGCGCTGGGCTGACCCGCGCTCGGCCCCCTGGGCTGAACCGCGTATCCTTCTTGGCGCACTGAACCCCGCACAGTTTGCACCCGCGCACTCCGATCCAGCGCAAGCCGATCCATGCGCAATCCGACCCTACGTAACTCGACCTAGCGCAGTTCGACTCTAGCGCCGCCCAGCTCAGCGCCCTCCGACCCAGCGCAAGCCGACCTCTGTGCAGCTTATCCCTGCGCAGTTTGCTCCCAGCTCACTTGGCTTCAGCGCAACCTGACCCTAGCGCAGTCCATTTCCTTGCGCAACCTGATCTCTTGCGCAGTCTATTGGACCATGGAGATTTGGTTTTATTTTCTTTAAGCTTGGTTTCTTTTTCGTGGATTGGGCTATTGAGATCTTGTTCCACATAACACGACTACCTCGACCCAACACGACCTGACACGATTTTTAGTGTTTGCTATGACTAGTATGGTTTTCGTGATTTCTGTGATTTATGGTCCTAGTACTTCTGATCTTCTTGGTAGTGACCCGATGGGGTGCACTCTTGACTTGTAACCTGATACTTGATAGTGGCCCGCTGTGGCGCACTCCTGACTTGACTTGACTTGATAACCTGATAACTCGATGCTGTTGCGACAGCTAGCTTAACTTAACTTGACTTGTCCTGACACCGTGGGTGTTCCTGCTTGCTTGCTTGTGCAATCCACTTGTCTTGTCTTGCATCATGTCTAGGACGTGACTTCCTGGGTACCACGGCCAGGGATTCGCGCTAATATGGATTAGGCTAATGATTAGATCAAACTAGAACATGGAGAATTTCCAGTCACAGGCAATCTCGTTATCTGGGTGCCTTAATTGGACTTGTAGCTTGCCGACGAGTAGAGCACATTTTCAGTTACGTGTTGCACCTTCTAAGTCACCTAAGGGTATATCGTCTCCTGGGCGATGTCCCCAACCATACTCTTAACCCGCGAAAGGATAACTGGATAGTCTGCAGGGCTTGGGACTGGGAAATTCTCACCGCATCTTGTTAGTAATTAGGCCTGTGACAACCCTAGTTAGTTAAAGTAGTAAGCCGTAGTAATTGCTTGGCCGCTTGTGAATGGATGTTGTCTAGCCCTGTCTAAGTCTTGTCTAGTCCCAGTACCTGGTTCCTCCTGAGCATGTTTGTTTTACTTATCTTTAACATAAATGGATAGAGGCAAGCGCTATTCAGGCGAAGGGTTGCAACCCCGGTCCTTGTTTGGTTTACGGGTTGCAAATCCGGCTCCCTGAATGGTTCATTGTCCCTAGTCGTTTATGGTCCTGCTGTATTTATTACTTGTACTTTTCTTCCATTTTTTTTATGTTCTGACATGCTGGCATTTGTTCTTATTTTGTGGCCTCCTTGTGGCACTTGCTCTTTCTGGGGTTTGACCCAGCTGGTTTTGTGTGGCCAAATTTTGGAGCAGCACCCGAGGATCTACCGAACTTCCAGCCCGATGGTGGCAACTAGAAGGAACCCGGGCTACGAGTGGGTTTTCCATTTTGTTTCGCTCACTCTATTGTAAAAATTATTCTTTTGAGGCATTTAGCCGACGAGCACCTGTTAGCTCGATTGCATTTACTTACTGTCTGTCTACGGGCTGTAACATGATTGACAGATCCTAGGGTTGATCATGTATGACTAAACTCTTGCTAGTCCTAACATTTTGTAACGACTAGCTTCATGATTAACTGAATATGTAATATTTATGACGCCTTTTATTGTATATTTGGTGGTCTAACATCTTGCAATTATATTATTTGTTTTAGATTGAGACAATAGGCTTGACCTTAAGAGACTGCTGGCTTGTAGTAAACCCTCATATCTAGACAGCCGTGACCGTATAGCGAGGTGGATTTCATTTCAATATACGTAGCTGGCTATGTACGCCCCCGCTCTCCAGTATTCTGGTTCTGGGGCGTCACACGCGAGCTTGGGTGGAAAACTCCCGTACTACCGACTTTGGTTTGACCCTAGGATTAGGGTCAGTATTGGCATTATTGTTGGAGAACTATGATTCCAATCCTGACATTGACTTAGCCTTGAGAAATGGCCTAGCGGTTAGGCGAGACGCCATGTTTCAAGTGTTAGCAATCGAAAGATTGATCTTGAGGATTGGCATGGATGGATAGCATGAATCACGAATATAGGAAGCCCTGCTCACGAGACTCGACTGACATGCATATATTTCAGGGACGCCTGAGTATGTGCACGATGCGACTCGAGTGAGAATGACGAATTCTCTATCATACGGTTTGGTGAATGCATGTATTTTGGGGACGCCTGAAATGTGTGCACGATCCAACCAAGCGATACATTGAATTCAAATGAGACTTGAGGAATGGAAGAGTGTCGAGAACTTGAAATCGTGTTAAAAGAAAGGAATGATACTAGTACGAGCGTGGCTCAGAATCAAAGAAACGTGTAGGCAGAGTGTGCGTGAACGACGACGAGATTGGCCCTAAACAAGTGAATGATATGGAATCGATATCGTGCAAGTAAAAGTTGGTATGACTAATTGAACCATGGATAGGAAGATATACTCGATAATAGCACAACACTTGGTCTCGAATCGGACGAAAATTACTTAGACTTGGTCGACCCTGCTAAGAAGAAATCATATTGATTTCGTGGACAAGAACGCTTGAGAAGCGAATCGGGCCATCTCGATGACCGAGATAAACGAAAGTGAGTTTGCCTCAGCCTACGACTCTCGTATTTGATAAATTACAATGCACCTCGTGCGACCATTTCAGTCCTATGACACGAAGAAATAGCAACCAAGATGAAGAAATACTTGAATTGATTAAGTACCATCAACTCTAAAATGAATGAAAAGTTATTCAATAAAATCGACCAAACATATGTGACACGGAACTTAGAAAGGTATCGAGTATAGTTCGGTGCCATCGAGTGGTAAAGCCATTCGATAGGGATTGTCTAAGAAACACGACGACACGAGTTAAAGAATGGTAGGATGACCTGCACTCAGAAAGTCTCGAGGACGAGACTTATTTTGAGTGGTGTATTATGTAATGACCCGCTCCGCCCTAGCGGAACGCCGATTCAAACGGCAAGTGCAACGACTCGAACGAGCCGTCGACCCGAAGAGTTGGCATCGACCTGAAGAAGAATCGATGCAAGGCTTACATTGGCCCGTCAAGATGAATCCAGACTTAGACTTTCAAAGGCGCGCTCGGAGTATCGCTCGGCCGATGCGAACATCGCTAAGGTGGGTGGCTCCGATGAACCCGTCTTTGCTTAGCCTAGACACATAACAATACGGACACTATTGCTAGAATCGCTAGGCGTTAACACCGCGCATGCTAATGAATGAATTACTCAACGCACCCAGCTAAGGGAATAATCTCATCTTGTATGCTTGTATAGAATATGAAAAAGAATATGGAAAATGTGAGAACTCTCGTACCGCGCTCCACGCTCGTGCTAAGGCACGGGCTTACATTTCGAGTTCCCTATGCGTTCAACAATGAAACAATGAATGGATTACAATAATGAAACGGGAAGACTATCAACATAGTCGTTCCAAGTAGAGTATAGCAACATTGAAAGATTTTGGAACCGATGGGTCGCCAAGACGACTCCCGTACGGAAAGTTGCATAATGTATAAATGAAAGAATGAACGATAAACGAGTGAAAGAATAAATCAACGAATGGATGAATACAAAAATGAATCAATGAACGAATGGACAAGTGAAAGAAAGAAAAGAAGGAATGAATAAAAGATAAGAAGGAAAGAAATGGTTAGCGACAGGTGTGACGGACACGTGCAACGGGGCTCGCTATCCGCGCTACACGGACGCCAACCTGGTCGATAACGCATTATGGCTAAGGGTTAGCCTACGGCTCAGAGATAGCCGTTAAGTTAAAATGACAAGATAATACGAAATGGTCGTGGACAAATGGCACGGGCGTTGTGTGGAGTATACCGTGGCCGTATAGTGGAAGGATTCTGCGGCACGGGCATTGTGTGGAGTATACCGTGGCCGGCCTAGGCGGAATCAAACGGGGCTTACGGGCTGCCTGGATGCGAGCTTGGGCACCGGGAGATGTAAGTGCAGGGTATTTCAAGAGACTTAACGGGGTGTACCAGCCATCATCCTACGCTAAGTTGAGAAATACCAAGGGGAAATATCCAAAATGGCTTGTCATGCCAGCGACCGGTGCATATAGATTAAGTGGACTTTGCTGGTGGCTATCCACGTGCAAGTCCTTGCATTGAAATCAAGGTAGTCTAAGTTAAATGAACAATCGCCTACTGAACGGCTTGAAATGTATCACACCAAATGATAATGAATACTTCGTACAATGAGTTAGAGAATACGCCTACGACATGCTAGAAACTGAGGCAGGGACACGCCCTTGATATTGAATGTTTTCAAGAATCACGTTATGTTATTACACATGAATTGTTGACTAACTTGGTTTACTTTGGACAGGGGAGGCCGGACGGTAAGTATGGGTAAGTCGTGTATGTATTTTCATGCGACACTTGAATTTGGCAACACGGGATATGTTATGACATATGCCATGAAATTGATCCTAAGGCAAGATTAGAAAGACAATGAATGATAGAGAGACACAAAAGTAAATGGAACGTGTTTGGTAATGATAGCATTGTGGGCGAGCAAGCCTCCCCACCAGTGCATAACAATGTACTGATAACCCCACAGTCTGCTTGTAGGATGCAGGAGACGCCGGCGGGTGCGGAGCTTCTATCGAACGTATTAAGGCGCGGAGCCAACTCCGGGGCCTTAGGACGTTGCAAGAAGCTGAAGCATCCTATACATGACATAATGTATCGGAACATCGCCATGAATCATTCCATGTTGTAAGCCACTTGGCACGCCTTTTATGTTTCAGAGAGAGAGAGCTTGAGCGACTTGTAATATCGGCCTACCGCCTCTTGTAAACTTCTTGAATGTCAATAAAGAGTTCAAATTCACTTCTACTTGTGTTCATTTACTTTCCGCTGCAATGGGGACACTCTGTGCGACTCTGTGGCCTAGCTCAAATCGGTCGTTTCTGGACTTGGCCTTGCACGGGCGTAACCTAGGCCCGTGCGGCATCACGCCTTAGCGAGGACGATCGCTCCTACGGGAGCAGGACGTGACAGCGTTGGGTTCATCGTGTCCTGGCGAACCACATAGGTCGAATCGAGACACGCACGACATATTTTGTCACTGTAACTTACGTGTCCGACGATCGGTGGGGGTTTGGAACGTACCGGGCGACGGAGGAGGCGATGGGGAAGCGGCGCTCGGGTGGCGATCGACTCGCCTTGGCGTTGTGCGTCGGTTGATGGTGGTTGGGGGCGGTGAGTGTCGCTGTGGGGGCTGGACGAGGGTTCGTCGGAGTTAGGGTTAGGGTTTAGGCTGTCGAGGCGGTTGTGGGTGGCTGGGTGGTTGTAGGGTTGTACTAGGGTTAGGGTTTAGGACGGGAGGTTGTTTTATAGGGGCTTAGATCGGTCGGGGGGCGTCGTGCTGGCCGAAAATGGTGGGTCGTCGTCGGCGTGGCAGTCGGTCAGCCGAGTCGTCGGGGGTGGGTAGAATAGGATTTTTCGTTTAGGTCCCCGTAGTTTAGGATATCACAGATAGGTCCTTCCAGTGTCTAAATGCAAATACAAATTTGCATTCCGCATTAAAAATAAATTATTAATTGCAAACTGATATTATAACAATTTAATAAATTACAGATTGATATAAAAACAATTCTAAAAATTACAAAATGGTATTAAAACATTTTAATTAATTGCAAAATAACATTTTAGCTATTAAAACTCATTTAAAAATCATTTAAAAATTGTAGAAAAATTCCTAAAAGCATATTAAAATATTTTAAGGCTAAAAATGACATTAGAAATTAATTAACACTACTTAAATAGGTTTTTGGAAAACAGGGGCTCACAAGTCTTTCTCCTTGAAAAATTTTATCCTCGAAATTCACAAGGATTGAAGACCCTACAATATTCTAATATAGCAAGCAATGCAACAAATGACTAAGGCTATGATCAAAACTAACCTCCCGAAACCTGCTCTGGCTCCGGCTCAAGAGCTAGACTATAAGCCTTCTCCTGAGGTCCCTTGGCTACTGGGCAGTCCCGAAGCTGATGGATGGCAGACCCACATGCTAAACACTGCCCCAACCTCTTCCTACAAACGAAAGCATCGTGGCCTACCATCTTGCAGAATGCACAAAAACCTCCCTTCTGCTACTGCTGTCGGGATCCCGGGGCTCTAACTAGCAAGGTCGGGTGATGTGGTGTAGGGGACGGTAAGTCTGCTGGTGCGACGTCGGTGCTCTCTGCTGGAAAGCCTGACGCTTGGACGGTCCCTCGGGGTGTACAGAAGCCGGCCTCTTGTAAGATAGAAGACGCTTCTCAATGGCTCGTGGCCAACTCTAGGCTCTGGTAGTAGTCAGTCGTACCGTTCGCCACTATAAGAATGCCAATGTCTGGAACTAGACCATGGCAAAACCTACGGGTCATCTCCTCTGGGTCGGCAACCAGACTAGGAGCGAAACGGCTCAGGCGACTAAACTCTGCCGCATACTCGTCGACAGAACGGTTCTCCTGCTGGATGTTCTGGAATCGTAGCCCCATGGCTACTCTAGCAGTGGTCGAGAAGAATTTCTTCTTGAACTGGGTCTTGAACTGATCCCAAGTGGCTCTCCCTATCGCAAATAACGGCTCATTCCGGAACCAAACTCCTGCTAAGTCTATCAGCAGAAATCCCGTTGCCTCGACCTGGAGGTCATCCGGCATCCTAACTCCTAGGAGCTTCCTCTCTACCGAGTCTAGCCAGTCATCTGCTGTCACGACCCGCACCCACCGTGAGGGTACGAGTACGTAACAGCGCCCAGCCTATGCCGCAGTGTCGGCGGTAGAACGCTATTCTAGGTCATGAACTATAACTACATAACATAAAATATACTCTCCAAAAGGAGGCCAACACAGAGGTACAACTCAATCACAATCTAAGGTAGAATGTAACACGATGGAAATAGATAAGAAATCCTCAACTGAGGTACAGCAGAAATGAAATACAAGTCTTATCATCTCTAAAAAAATATACAACTCTGAAAATAAAGACAACGGCTAACATGAAAAGAAGGAACAGTCTAAGCTATCTACACTATACAAGGTATCATCCTGAGCAGCTGCCTGAACCTCCTCAGGGGTCCAGGTCGCGAGTGTCAACTAGGCGAGCTCCAAGTAAGGGTGCAGGGTTCCTCATCATCCTCTATAAAATTTTCAACAGGTCCAGTCAGGACGGGAGCGAGCACAAAACATCTCACGCAGTTCATATCATGTTAGGAAATATAAAGCATGCAATAGAGTAAGGTACATGAAACGCTGAAAGAAAGAAGTATATGAAAAACAGTAGAGATTTGATAACAGAAAATATCTAAATATGATAAGTAAGAACTGTAAGCCTACTGTGATTTAGAGCACAATATGGTTATGTAAACGGGTTAGGTTATATAATAAAAATGAGACTCCTTTGTACGTGAGTGTACAATGGACATATACAATTTCTTATACAATGGGATTTATCACATAACCACTTCTACTCTCCCTCTCCAATCAATACACAAGGATCCAATTCAGTTACGTTACCTTATACAATGGCTTGTACAATGGCTCAATGTGATAATGAGAGTACAATATGTACAATGAGTGTACAATGATAAGGGTATTCAATAAATATAATATATAAGTGAAACATACATCACAATATGTATTTAGTGAATACAAGGAGATAACATCTCAGAAGAAGATCCGTATAGTACCAATCCGTGATAATGATCGTGTCAGCATCAAGTACAGTAATCTAGAGCAAGAATATAAATCCAGACAAGTATGAAACGGTCAGAGAATGTATTCGCCTCGTATCTGAATGTTTGAAGTAAATGTACTATCCGAGATGAGGTACCTGACTCCTAGTTAGAGCAACACAAGTCAAGATGTACATATGGGATGATAAATGTAATCTACGATACGTCTGTATGCTGTCTAGGTCAAACTAGACTAAAATCAACACTTGGTCAACTCTAGTCAACCGCACTAGTCGAGCTAGGTCAACTAGGTCAAGCCCTAGCCCAAACAAGTCTAACAAGTCTCACTAGGCCTAACCAAGACTATCCTAGCAAGCACACATCAAATCTAGGCTATACAACCCAACACAAGTCACATATCAAGGTACATCAAATTCATGCAAAAACAACATTATATATATATATATATATATATATATATATATATATATATATATATATATATATATATATATATATATATATATATAAGAGGAAGGAACTAACATGTAAAGCTATGTGTGTGTGAACATGGAGGTGTACATGAAAGAGAATTCAACACTAGGCCCTATATCATATATATGTATATATAACTATAGGAAAACTCTATTTACCACATTAACACATTAGCCATATATAATATATACATATATATATTAAGAGAGAGGTAGAGAAGAGCATGTGATTGTGTGTGTGATATGTGAGTGAAGTGTCAAGGTGAAATGTTGAATGTCATAGAGTGGATGAGAGTGTCATTTTGTGCATGTGTGTGTGGGAAGCAATGTGTAATAGCAATGAATGTGTGTGTCAAATACAAGAGAGTGTTCCACACAGATTTAGGCTCATGTGCAGGGGGTGTCCTGTGTTGTCATGTGTATGGGCTAAGGGAAGGTTGTACAAAACAATTCATTATGAAGTTGCCACTCATTCTCAGGTTTACAATCACAGTTGAATCATGACATAAATAGAATAAAGGGTGTGGTGTACAGGGAAAAATTAGAGATGGGGTATCCATTACATGTGTGTGTGAATGTGTGGGTAATGGGGAAAACAATGTGACAGGAATTTCACAGGGGAAAACATTTCAATGTAAAATCAGTGCATTGCTTGTGTAACCTGGAATCAGTAGATAGCAGTGGATAGGTTTTTTCCAAACCCAGGAAAAATCAGTGCCAACAATGTTCTCAGGAAATGAAGGTAACTGACAGTTGACTAACAGTCTAAACAATAGTTTACACATCAATTTACCCATTCGAACCCAAGTCCCATGCCAATATGAGAACTCAACATGTAGTTTAAATCTCAGTTATGAAACCAAATCCCAGTCATTCAATATCAGTCGAGGGAACAAATCTGTGAACTCATCAGTTCACAGCCTTATTCTCGAATCCGAAATCCCAAATCAAAACACAAGCCTCTCACCAATCACCCAAACATGAAATAAATATCAACATACATAATATACATATACTCAGGTTTTCAAGGGCTCTCAGGTTGACAGTTCAGTCAACAAATTGTGTGTGTGAGTGATGTGTCATAATGACAGGAAATGGAGAGTGTCACAAGTGTGTTCTCAGGTTTCGATATCTGACAGTTAATAAAGAAATTAGTTTACAGTTAAGAGAAATTGTAGATCAAGGCAATTGACAGTTCAGTTTTTGTGACTGTAGGTTAACACCATTCTCAGGAAACCAAAAACGAAACCAAGACCTATTGTCAAACACCGATCCTAAACTAATTTTCCATAAGCCTAATACATATGCAGGTGATCTAGATCAAATATTTAAGCAATCAGTAAATCAGGAAATGAAATTTAAACTCAGGAAAGTACAGTTCATAAGAGGGTATCAGTCCATTTGAGAATTCAGTGAATTCGAAATCAATAGGCCATCAAAATGATTCTTTAATAAACCCTATCATGTTATCACTATATAACCATAATTAATCACATTAATTACATGAGATAGATAACATTAAAATGCAAATTAAGAGGAAGATCAGTGTACCATAAACTCAAAGCAGTTTGTGCAATGTAATCCCAGGTTTTACAACAGTGAGGGAAAAATTGTGTGTTCAAGTGTGCATTTGGTTTCAGTCTCGATAGAACCAATGTGTCTCAGTGTGTGTAGGTGACAGGTGTCAACAGTGAACATGATTTCAGGTTCAGATAAATCTCAGGAATGTGTTTAGCTAGCAGTAAACAAGTTCCCAGGGACTTAATTCCCAGGTTTTACATGGGTTCAGACAGTTGAATGGCAGTTAGTCAAAAGAAAAGAATCAATTCATATCCTAAACTAACATTCAATCTCAGGTTTCCAAGGAGGTTGGAAATGGTGTCTGTGTACATGATTCTTAGGTGACAGTGTATTACAATACATAATAAATTCTTAGATTAGTTGCAGGTTAAAACTCAGGTTCCAGTTTTCAGGAATATATATGACAGGTAACTTTGAAACAGTTGACAGGAAATTGGTAACCAATCCATCATTCAATCAACCCAAACAACTACTGCAATGTATGAGAATTAACAGTGCATTAATCATTCAAATTTCAGTTTAAAGGAAGGAAATTAATTCCAAAAATTTCATTTAGGGACTGTATGTTCAGTCCAACATTTCGAAACCCAAACCAATATCCAAATCCCGTTTTAAAAAGCAAAAACCAAATCTAACACGTAAATCGAACTAACAGTAGCTATTACATGTGTACAGGATCCAATATGATAATTAACATTAATTAAATAATTTTAAACAGGGGATTTAAGCTCAGGAATGAAGAATCAGTACATATAGTATCAGTCACAGGGGAATTCTATATTTCAATTCGAAAACATGCTAATATACCAAATTCAAAGGTTGGTAAAGATTATGTACAATGTGTACGTGTCTAGGCATACATTTGTGTCCAAGAAACTAGACAAAATCGTGTCCAAATCACAACACACACCGACATGTGAACTGTGCACTAGACAGTGTCGTGCACGCGTACACGCGTGTCAAACACATGACACAGGCCACGTGGGGTCTCGTGGTCATACCCACATATAGCCCATGTGTCAGGCTACACATAGGACCCAACACGACACGACCACGTCGTGTCCAGAGTGGACACGACTCGCGTATCAGTGGCGTTTCAGACTGAACGCGCGCGCGTATAGGACCAGTGCGCGAGTCCTGGCGTGTCCGACACGACGCCGTTGGACACGAGGCTTGGGGGACAGGTTCGCAGACACTGCCCCTCCTCTCAGTCCAAGCACGGCCCGCCACGTGGCCTGTGCACTGAGCACGAGGCCACGAGCAGCAGGGGAAACCCTAGCTGCGCGCGAGGCTGTGTCCACGCCATCGTACGGACACGACACGACACAGAAACGTGTTCAGAACATTAGAATCGTGTAAGCGACACAAAAACTGAAATATCTATTTAAACACAATCAAAAAATAGTAAAGGAAAACCTATTGAGGCATTAGGTCGAACACCTAGGTAATCCCATTGATACGTGTCTGATACGGACACGTATCCGACACAAATTGGGGTCAGCTCCTACCCGAGGCTAGAGGGGACCTAGGGCTATGCATCCATGATGATAAACCAATAGTTTAAATGGAGGATGAAGGAATTACCATGGGTGTCTCGAGCTCAAAAACTGTCAAGTGCAGTCTTCTTTTTACTGTAGCTCGAGCACTGTAGATTTCCTAAATCTGCACTCTACCTCCATGGACAGCAAGAGGGTGGTGGTTAGGTCACAATGCAAAAAGTTTGGTTGAAAAAGGATGAGGAATGGAGAAGTTATGGAAAAAGGAAGTTGAGCTCACCTTGTTCTTGAGGAGAGAGAGAATGAACCAGGAGGCAATGATTTGGGAGTGATTAAATAGGCTCGCCAGGGTTTTGGGCTGGCCACTTCTAGGGTTTTGGGACCCCATCCAATGGTCACCCTCACATTATGTCAAATCGATGGCTAGGATGGAACCTAGGTTTCAATGCTAGTCTCAACTAACTAAAACTAGCTAGTCTAACTTGATCATTCTAACCAATGACTAGTCATGACTAGTCCAAGCTAACTAACCCTAGTCTAGGCCATGTCTAATCTGGGTTAGGGCTAAACTTCTAGGTTAAGGACTGACATAACACACAGTAATATTTAATTAATTTAAATTCACAGAAATTCACAGAAATTCCCATAAATTATAATAAATTCAATTAAATCTTAAAATGACCAAAATACCCTCTATGCTAAAATGATAAATGGAACACCCTAATCTCATGGCTAGGCTCTAGGTCAAGCTATCTCTAGGGTTACACTAGCTAGACACCAAATCACAAGTCATGATTTAAATAGTTTTAAAATAATTAAAAATTACTAAAAATCATATTATTATTTAATATCATAATTACTTAAATCAAGACACAAAATTTCAAAATTACCCTTATTTTAGAAACTGGGTGTTACAAGTCTACCCACCTTAGAAAAATTTTGTCCTCGAAATTAAAATGGTAGTAGTCCTTCTAGGTCAAACACCCCACAATCAGTCTCAAACATACCGTCAGATAATCATATGCGTATGTCCAAAATCATGATACTTAGAATCTTCGTCGTGCTAGTGAGCAAGGCTAAGATAATCACAGACTCCTCGACTGAGGTACGTACCTCTAGGTTCATGGTATTTAAAATTTTTGCATTGTCGCATGCGACGACGAAAACCTTAAATTCCCATACCCGAGAAATACATCCGAAATTTGACTACATGTCCTCGCTATGCCAGCTAACACGACTATCGAAGATTCTAGATCCCATGATTTAGGTGACCTAGCCCATATGATTTATCTCAGAAGAAAAATCAACATAACACCAAAAATAACAGGACAAAATTGATAAATCAACAAGGAACAGGGAGAATCGAATTTCAAGACAGCTATAAGAGGCAATTGCGAAAATGAAATCAAAAGAACGGAACCTGCAACTAGATCTCCAACGACCTGTGCATCCTTGACTGTCCTGACGATAGCTCGCCCTGCTAGTTTCCCCTGGTCTGCTGCGGATGCTGCATGAATCACCGCTGCTGAGGAAAATCAGAAATGACGGAAGAAAATCTCTGTACAGATAGAGGTGCACCTCCAATGTAGCAGAAATGCCAACCTGAGTCGGCACAACAGAAACTGCGGTCTCGAGGCCCTGACGAACAGGACGAGAGGTGGCCAGCCTCTCGATAGTATTCCCCGAACCGAAGCGATGAGATCGTGTCTTCATAACCATCATGAAAACAGATCAAAACAAGAAACAATTTCTGAGAATGAAGCAAAAATTCAAAGGAGGACAGTTTATATACAAGGGAAGTCAGTAAGCAACAATTTCAGACAAAAGGAATCTGATTAAGAGTTTTTTCTAATGTGATTGAGTACCTCCAAAAATAATCCTAATCCTACTGCAGGCTGTAGTGATACTCTAGTTCGAATACCACTACATAAACTCGACCTGCATGGGCCACCACTAAAAACGTGTCACGACCCGCACTCACCGTGAGGGTACGAGTACGTAACAGCGCCCAGCCTACGCCGCAGTGTCGGCGGTAGAACGCTGTTCTAGGTCATGAACTATAACTACATAACATGAAATATACTCTCCAAAAGGAGGCCAATACAGAGGTACAACTCAATCACAATCTAAGGTAGAATGTAATACGATGGAAATAGATAAGAAATCCTCAACTGAGGTACAGCAGAAATAAAATACAAGTCTTATCATCTCTAAAAAAATATACAACTCTGAAAATAAAGACAACGGCTAACATGAAAAGAAGGAACAGTCTAAGCTATCTACACTATACAAGGTATCATCCTGAGCAGCTGCCTGAACCTCCTCAGGGGTCCAGGTCGTGAGTGTCAACTAGGCGAGCTCCAAGTAAGGGTGCAGGGTTCCTCATCATCCTCTGTAAAATTTTCAACAGGTCCAGTCAGGACGGAAGCGAGCACAAAATATCTCACGCAGTTCATATCATGTTAGGAAATATAAAGCATGCAATAGAGTAAGGTACATGAAACGCTGAAAGAAAGAAGTATATGAAAAACAGTAGAGATTTGATAACAGGAAATATCTAAATATGATAAGTAAGAACTGTAAGCCTACTGTGATTTAGAGCACAATATGGTTATATAAACGGGTTAGGTTATATAATAAAAATGGGACTCCTTTGTACGTGAGTGTACAATAGACATATATAATTTCTTATACAATGAGATTGATCACATAACCACTTCTACTCTCCCCCCCCAATCAATACACAAGGATCCAATTCAGTTACGTTACCTTATACATTGGCTTGTACAATGGCTTGTACAATGGCTTGTACAATGGTTCAATATGATAATGAGAGTACAATATGCACAATAAGTGTACAATGATAAGGGTATTCAATAAATACAATATGTAAGTGAAATGCACATCACAATATGTATTTAGTGAATACAAGGAGATAACATCTCAGAAGAAGATCCATATAGTACCAATCCGTGATAGTGATCGTGTCAGCATCAAGTACAGTAATCTAGAGCAAGAATATAAATCCAGACAAGTATGAAACGGTCAGAGAATGCACTCGCCTCGTATCTGAATGTCTGAAGTAAATGTACTGTCCGAGATGAGGTACCTGACTCCTAGTTAGAGCAACACAAGTCAAGATGTATACATGGGATGATAAATGTAATCTACGATGCGTCTGTATGCTATCTAGGTCAAACTAGACTAAAATCAATACTTGGTCAACTCTAGTCAACCACACTAGTCGAGCTAGGTCAACTAGGTCAAGCCCTAGCCCAAACAAGTCTAACAAGTCTCATTAGGCCTAACCAAGACTATCCTAGCAAGCACACATCAAATCTAGGCTATACAAGCCAACACAAGTCACATATCAAGGTACATCACATTCATGCATAAACAATATTATATATATATATATATATATATATATATATATATATATATATATATATATATATATATATATATATATATATATATATATAAGAGGAAGGAACTAACATGTAAAGCTATGTGTGTGTGAACATGGAGGTGTACATGAAAGAGAATTCAACACTAGGTCCTATATCACATATATGTATATATAACTATAGGAAAACTCTATTTACCACATTAACACATTAGCCATATATAATATATACATATATATATTGAGAGAGAGGTAGAGAAGAGCATGTGATTGTGTGTGTGATATGTGAGTGAAGTATCAAGGTGAAATGTTGAATGTCATAGAGTGGATGAGAGTGTCATTTTGTGCATGTGTGTGTGGAAAGCAATGTGTAATAGCAATGAATGTGTGTGTCAAATACAAGAGAGTGTTCCACACAGATTTAGGCTCATGTGCAGGGGGTGTCCTGTGTTGTCATGTGTATGGACTAAGGGAAGGTTGTACAAAACAATTCAATATGAAGTTGCCACTCATTCTCAGGTTTACAATCACAGTTGAATCATGACATAAATAGAATAAAGGGTGTGGTGTACAGGGAAAAATTAGAGATGGGGTGTCCATTACATGTGTGTGTGAATGTGTGGGTAATAGGGAAAACAATGTGACAGGAATTTCACAGAGGAAAACATTTCAATGTGAAATCAGTGCATTGCTTGTGTAACCTGGAATCAGTAGATAGCAGTGGATAGGTTTTTTCCAAACCAAGGAAAAATCAGTGCCAACAATATTCTCAGAAAATGAAGGTAACTGACAGTTGACTAACAGTCTAAACAATAGTTTACACATCAATTTACCCATTCGAACCCAAGTCCCATGCCAACATGAGAACTCAACATGTAGTTTAAATCTCAGTTATGAAACCAAATCCCAGTCATTCAATATCAGTCGAGGGAACAAATCTGTGAACTCATCAGTTCACAGCCTTATTCTCGAATCCGAAATCCCAAATCAAAACACAAACCTCTCACCAATCACCCAAACATGAAATAAATATCAACATACATAATATACATATACTCAGGTTTTCAAGGGCTCTCAGGTTGACAGTTCAGTCAACAAATTGTGTGTGTGAGTGATGTCATAATGACAGAAAATGGGGAGTGTCACAAGTGTGTTCTCAGGTTTCGATATCTGACAGTTAATAAAGAAATTATTTTACAGTTAAGAGAAATTGTAGATCAAGGCAATTGACAGTTCAGTTTTTGTGACTGTGGGTTAACACCATTCTCAGGAAGCCCAAAACGAAACCAAGACCTATTGTCAAACACCAATCCTAAAGTAATTTTCTATAAGCCTAATACATATGCAGGTGATCTAGATCAAATATTTAAGCAATCATGAAATGAAATTTAAACTCAGGAAAGTACAGTTCATAAGAGGGTATCAGCCCATTTGAGAATTCAGTGAATTCGAAATCAATAGGCCATCAAAATGATTCTTTAATAAACCCTATCATGTTATCACTATATAACCATAATTAATCACATTAATTACATGAGATAGATAACATTAAAATACAAATTAAGAGGAAGATCAGTGTACCATAAACTCAAAACAGTTTGTGCAATGTAATCCCAGGTTTTACAACAGTGAGGGAAAAATTATGTGTTCAAGTGTGCATTTGGTTTCAGTCTCGATAGAACCAATGTGTCTCAGTGTGTGTAGGTGACAGGTGTCAACAGTGAACATGATTTCAGGTTCAGATAAATCTCAGGAATGTGTTTATCTAGCAGTAAACAAGTTCCCAGGGACTTAATTCCCAGGTTTTATATGGGTTCAGACAGTTGAATGACAGTTAGTCAAAAGAAAAGAATCAATTCATATCCTAAACTAACATTCAATCTCAGGTTTCCAAGGAGGTTGGAAATGGTGTCTGTGTACATGATTCTTAGGTGACAGTGTATTACAATACATGATAAATTCTTAGATTAGTTGCAGGTTAAAAATCAGGTTCCAGTTTTCAGGAATATATATGACAGGTAACTTTGAAACAGTTGACAGGAAATTGGTAACCAATCCATCATTCAATCAACCCAAACAACTACTGCAATGTATGAGAATTAACAGTGCATTAATCATTCGAATTTCAGTTTAAAGGAAGGAAATTAATTCTAGAAATTTCATTTAGGGAATGTATGTTCAGTTCAACATTTCGAAACCTAAACCAATATCCAAATCCCGTTTTAAAAAAGCAAAAACCAAATCTAACACGTAAATCGAACTAACAGTAGCTATTACATGTGTCCAGGATCCAATATGACAATTAACATTAATTAAACAATTTTAAACAGGGAATTTAAGCTCAGGAATGAAGAATCAGTACATATAGTATCAGTCACAGGGGAATTCCACATTTCAATTCGAAAACATGCTAATATACCAAATTCAAAGGTTGGTAATGATTATGTACAATGTGTACGTATCTAGGCATACATTTGTGTCCAAGAAACTAGGCAAAATTGTGTCCAAATCACAACACACACAGACATGTGAACTATGCAATAGACAGTATCGTGCACGCGTGCACGCGTGTCAAACACATGACACAGGCCACGTGGGGTTTCAGACTGAATACGCACGCGTGTAGGACCAGTACGCGAGTCCTGGCATGTCCGACATGACGCCGCTGGATACGAGGCTTGGGGGACAGGTTCGCAGACATTGCCCCCTCCTCTCAGTCCAAGCACGGCCTGCCACGTGGCCTGTGCACTGAGCACGATGCCACGAGCAGCTGGAGAAACCCTAGCCACACGCGAGGCTGTGTCCACGCCATCGTACGGACACGAAATGACACAGAAACGTGTTCAGAACATTAGAATCGTGTAAGCGACACAAAAACTCAAATATCTATTTAAACACAATCAGAAAATAGTAAAGGAAAACCTATTGAGGTATTAGGTCGAACACCTAGGTAATCCTATTGATACGTGTCTGATACGGACACGTATCCTACACAAATTGGGGTCAGCTCCTACCCGAGGCTAGAGGGGACCTAGGTCTATGCATCCATGATGATAAACCAATAGTTTAAATAGAGGATAAAGGAATTACCAATGGGTGTCTCGAGCTCAAAAACTGTCAAGTGCAGTCCTCTTTTTACTGTAGCTCGAGTACTGTAGATTTCCCAAATCTGCACTCTACCTCTATGGACAGCAAGAGGGTGGTGGTTAGGTCACAATGCAAGAAGTTTGGTTGAAAAAGGATGAGGAATGGAGAAGTTATGGAAAAAGGAAGTTGAGCTCACCTTGTTCTTGAGGAGAGAGAGAATCAACAAGGAGGCAATGATTTGGGAAGGATTAAATAGGCTCACCTAGGGTTTTGGGCTGGCCACTTCTAGGGTTTTGGGACCCCATCCAATGGTCACCCTCATATCATGTCAAATCGATGGCTAGGATGGAACCTAGGTTTCAATGCTAGAATCAACTAACTAAAACTAGCTAGTCTAGCTTGATCATTCTAACCAATGACTAGTCATGACTAGTCCAAGCTAACTAACCCTAGTCTAGGCTATGTCTAATCTGGGTTAGGGCTAAACTTCTAGGTTAAGGACTGACATAACACACAACAATATTTAATTAATTTAAATTCACAGAAATTCACAAAAATTCCCATAAATTATAATAAATTCAATTAAATCCTAAAATGACCAAAATACCCTCTATGCTAAAATGATAAATGGAACACCCTAATCTCATGGCTAGGCTCTAGGTCAAGCTGTCTCTAGGGTTACACTAGCTAGACACCAAATCACAAGTCATGATTTAAATAGTTTTAAAATAATTAAAAATCACTAAAAATCATATTATTATTTAATATCATAATTACTTAAATCAAGACACAAAATTTCAAAATTACTCATTTTAGAAACTGGGTGTTACATCTGCTACTACTATGCCCTCAGTCCCTGAGAACTCCTTGGGGTTCAGACCCATGAAGTCCTTGATCGTCTCCGCTCTCTGTCGTGGCTCTACAGGTGGTGGGACCACGGTACGTTCCTCAGAACGCTCCATGCTCTGGCGGAGTAGGGTAGTCTGCTCCTGATGGGTTGTTAGGAACCCCTGGATCAGAGTGAGCAGTTGGTTCCCGTCGAGTGTGACGGAAGCCTGGGTAGGTATAGTGATAGGGAGAGGTGGAAGTATCGGGGCCTGCTGGGACTGTGATGTGGAAGGTGGTGGAGGCATCTGGATTTGTGGATCTGTGGAGTGGGGGAATGTGGTAGGTGGAGGTGGAGGTGTACAGTCAACTGGTCAGCTGACTGGATATGTAGTGCGCCATTCTCAGTGTGAGTACTGG
>JANAVB010018993.1:30064023-30282165 GCA_029216955.1 Iris pallida | reverse complement strand
AACAAAAGAAAAAGAAAAAGGAAAAAGAAATGAAACGAGCGCAGGGGGTTTCGAACTCGACCCTCTGGGTCGGGTTCCTGAGTTGGGTCGGGCTGGCCAGGGGTCAGCCCGCGGCTTGTGTTAGGGTTAGGTTTCGTTTAATTTATTTGGGTTTTAGTTAAATAACAGTAACCCAAAAAACAACCTTGTCCTGACAGTTTGGGACACAGAGTCTGTGTCTGCGCTATGCACGACACGCACAGGCCCTAAGATGGTGTCCGAGCACAGCGTTGTGTTGTCGTGTCCTGGCAAACCACATAGGTCGAATCGAGACACGCACGACATTTTTTCACTGTAACTTACGTGTCCGGCGAGGTGGGGGTTTGGAATGTGCTGGCAGCGAAGGAGGCGATGGGGAAGCGGCGCTCAGGTGGCGATCGACTAGCCTTGGCGTTGCGCGTCGGTTGGATGGTGGTTGGGGGCGGTTGAGTGTCCCTGTGGGGCTGGACGAGGGTTCGCCGGAGTTAGGGTTCGGGTTTAGGCTGTCGGGGCGGTTGTGGGTGGCTGGGTGGTTGTAGGGTTGTGCTAGGGTTAGGATTTAGGACGGGGGGTTGTTTTATAGGGCTTAGGTCGGTCGGGGGGCGTCGTGCTGGCCGGAAATGGCGGGTCGTCATCGGCGTGGCAGTCGGTCAGCCGAGTCGTCGGGGGTGGGTAGAATAGGATTTTTCGTTTAGGTCCCCGTAGTTTAGGATATCACAGATAGGTCCTTCCAGTGTCTAAATGCAAATTCAAATTTGTATTCCGCATTAAAAACAAATTATTAATTGCAAACTGATATTATAACAATTTAATAGATTACAGATTGATATAAAAACAATTCTAAAAATTATAAAATGGTATTAAAATATTTTAATTAATTGCAAAATAATATTTTAGCTATTAAAACTCATTTAAAAATCATTTAAAAAATGTAGAGAAATTTCTAAAATCATATTAAAATATTTTAAGGCTAAAAATGATATTAGAAATTAATTAACACTACTTAAATAAGTTTTTGAAAAATAGGGGCTCACAAAATTAACACGGAGAATACCATTCTCCGTGTTATTTAACACGGAGAATGGCATTCTCCGTGTTTCCAATACTGAGAATGGCCATTCTCCTGCGTTTTAACACTGGAATGACCATTCTCCGTGCTAAATTACACGGAGAATGGCCATTCTCTGTGTAAATTAAGACGGAGAATGGCCATTCTCCGTGTAATTTAGCACGGAGAATGGACATTCTCCGTGTAAATTAAGACGGAGACTGGACACCCTCATGTGAAATTAACATTCTTCGTGTCCTAACACGGAGAATGGTCATTCTCCTGCATTTTATGGTCAGTTGAACTTTGGAGGGCCATAACTTTTGACTGGGAGGTCGAAACGAGGCCCGGTTTATCGTAAAATGAGTGTATCTTCGAGGAGTCGAAAATTAACTGTTTCTTCGTTAGTCGGCCTTCCAAAATTTTAGAATCATAAAAAAATGATGTTTGGACCTCCGCTTTAGCACTTTTTTGTTTTTTGGACATTTCATAAATTTTCTCTTTATAAATAGGACTGCCACCCCCTGGCAGTCCTACACAAAAGGAGGACTGCCAGGGTGCTGGCAGTCCTAATTGAAACTCTCTGTGACAGAGAGTTTCAGTTTTAAACTATCATCACAGAGAGTTATAAATAGGACTGCCACCCCTGGCAGTCCTACACTTAAGTAGGACTGCCAGGGTGCTGGCAGTCCTGATACTAAATCAAAATATGAGGAATTGGCCAACAACTTAAGTTTTCAAACGTAAATCACTACCAAAATACAGGCAAATAGCGACTGAAAATTAGCGACGGCGTAATAAGTTGCAAATTAGCGACCGACAAGCGACTTACTGGCGACAGATTTTTTCACTTAAATTTTTTATAAGTTTAGCGACGGATCAACTACCATTTAGCGACGGAATATGTCAACCGACTGATTAGCGACAGATATATACATCGCTAAGCTGCTGTAAATGTCGAAACAGAATGATTAATTTTTATTCTAAATTTTTTTCATAAAGGTAGCGACTAACGAGCGACTACTTAGTGACATTTCCATGTAGCGACGGCGTAGCGACAGAAAATTGTCGTCGCTAATTTGCTGTGAAAATTCGAAAGTTACTTAAATTTTGAAAATTTTTCAATCTCTCCCTTACTCTCAAAATCCTTCTCTCTCATCCCCTCTCTCCCCCCAGACGACCGGCGATCACCCCCCCAACTGCGGCCCCCTCCGGCGATCACCCCCCCCGACTGCGGCCCCCTCCGGCGACCCCTCTCCGGCGCCCTCCCCCCACTCCGGCCCCCTTCCTCTTCTCCTCCTCCGATCGAACCCCCTAACTACCCCCTCTTCTCCTCCTCCGTCGAGCCCCCACCTCCAGCGACCACCTCCCTCCGGCGTGCTTCCCCACTACGTCCCCCCTCTTTCCCACCCTCGAAACCACGTACACCCTCCCTCTTCTCCTCCTCCGTCGTGCCCCCCTCCGGCGACCCTCTCCCTCCGACGACCACCCCCTCCGACGTCCCCCCCTCCGGCGCCCCCCCTCCGACGTCCCCCCTTCTCCGAGATCCTCTCCATGACCAACCTCTTCAAGGTCCGAAACCCTAAACCCTAAACCCTAATTTGCATTCATTTTTATTTATACTTTGTTTGTGTTTTCTTAACATGTTCTAGGGTTTCAATTTCGTGTTTGAAATTTATCGGTATAGTAGTGGTATAGTAGATAAATAGAAATTTTTCGGTATAATAGCTTTAAAAATTTGACGGGACACGGACACGAAATAAATAGGTGTAGTAGTTTTAGATTACTAAGGTAATTGATTGATCAATGCGATATATACTTGAGTATCAATTTGATACTTGAGTATCAACGTGATACCTAATTATACTAGGTTTGTTTTATGAGTGAATGTACGTGAGGGGTACGTCATACCAAGTTATACTAGGTTTGTTTTATGATACCAAGTGATATATAGCATCTTAATTCTTGGTGCAGAATCATTCACGTGGATTAGAATAATGAGTCGATACTTACTTGATCGTTCGTGGATGTGCAATCTATCACGACCCGCACCCTGTTATACGGGTACGAATACGTGGGCCACGCCCAGCCTACGCCGCAGTATCGACGGTAGAACTCCTGAGAGACAACTCACGGAGAAGAATACCGGGAACCACCCCAGCTAGCAACATCATGTAGTCCAATACTGAGGGCACAACAACTCCTAAAATATTGTCAACATATCCAGTCAGGATGGAACGAGCACAAATCTGAAATAACATTTCTAGTTAGACGATATTGAAAATGTAGCAGTAAATAGAGGAAATATACAAGGTAAAGTGGAAAGTACATGAAAGTAGCATGGCAAGGTTAAAGTTATAAACTATAGCTAGAGCAATGGCAAGAAAATCGATCATATCATGTACAAGAGTCGAGAATCATACTGTCTACGTGAGTGAATACTAGCTACGACATATGGCCGGCTTGGGAACTTGCACAATAGTAACAGGCCTGGCTAATCATACGTGGAGTGTATGATCAACACTCACAATGAATAGGTACACAATGGGTGCACAATAGGAATTGACCATATATCTACACCAATACTTCCTGCCCCTGACTAGTATAGTAGATCCAATCATGACACGTCATGACACAAGATTCTCCGAGAAGGTAGCAATTCTCCTATGATGACCATAGTTCGTATTATGTATTTTAGGATACGTGTACGTATCTGACTCATATTGCATATCTTCTGGCTTGGTTCGGCTTGTTTGGGTTGGCTTGGTTCGGCTTGGGTTGCTTATTGGTTCATCATGAACCAAAGGGAGAACCCTTACCTACAACCACCATCCCCATTTATTAACCCAACACTTTTTTTCTCTCCTCATTCACTCTTCTTCTTCCTCACCATTACTCTCCACCTACACCCAAGAGCCCTAGGCAAGTGCAACTTGCTTCATGATGGATCTCAAGTTTTATTGTTCCATTCTCTTCTTTACATGATTATAAGCCTCTTTAGAACTTGGAGTTTTTAATTTTTATGGATAGATTCTTCTTGATTTACGTTATAACTTGGGGTTTCATGAGTTCATAAAGTTTTTTCTGGTTTAATCTACTAAAACTTATTATTTTTGAAAACTAATAGTTCCACGAGCAAGAACACGAAATTTTGTATGAATTTGGTTTTGATTCACCTCATTTCGAGTTAAAATAAAGTTTTTATGGCCAAAACAAGTTTTCTGAATTTTTATATCGGCTGAGCAAGATTTTACGCTGGATGGCATCCAGAAGATTTTACGCTGGATGGCATCCAGAATGTAAGATTTTACGCAGGAAACCCTGAGATTGCGTATTTTACGCTGGATGGCATCCAGAATGTAAGATTTTACGCAGGGAACCCTGAGATTGCGTATTTTATGCTGGATGGCATCCAGAATGTGGAACCCTGAAATTGCGTATTTTATGCTGGATGGCATCCAGAATGTAAGATTTTACGCAGAAAACTCTGAAATTGCGTATTTTACGCTGGATGGCATCCAGAATGTAAGATTTTACGCAAGAAATCCTGAAATTGCATATTTTATGCTGGATGGCATCCAGAATGTAAGATTTTATGCAGAGAACCATGAAATTACGTATTTTATGCTGGATGGTACCCAGAATATGAAATTTTATGCTGGAACCCTCCCCTTTTGCGTATTTTACGCAGAATTCAATTTTTGGCGTAAAAAGTCCACAGAATGACTGTTTTTGCCTAATTTAGCTATTTTCTAGCCAGAATTTCGAAAAACTTAAAACATGAAAGTTTTAGATCTTTGTCTTGCCTTTCTGAATATCTCTAGAGCACCTCATTTTTGGTTCGTATGTGGAAGTTATGCCCCGTCTCCCTTGAGCCGTATGATTCCTCCACAGCTCTTGTACCCTGTTTATATTTAGTTATTGCATATATGCTTATACCAGGTTAAATGTTAATTTTAAATATGTTCCATGACACGATGGTGACCCGTTGTGGTGCACTTTTGACGAATGACATGACATGATAGTGGTCCGTCGTGGCGCACTCTTGACAGTGAATTTGACATATATCTCGAATGTGTTGCGACGGCTAGCATATCATGACAGAATTGAATGACCTGGACACCGTGGGCAATTGCGTTTGTACAAATAAACCAGTACTGTCTTGCATCATGTCTAAGATAGGGATCCCTGAGTACCACGGTCAGGGATACCTACAGTAATTGACTAAGGCTAATAAACTGTCACGACCCGCACCCGCTTTTCGGATACGAGACGTATCCAAGCCAGCCTACGCCGCAGAGTCGGCGGTAGAACGCTGTCATGCCCGTAAGATATAGATACTCAAAATATAACAATTGATACTCATTCACATTTCTAAATTTGTTACAACATTTAAAAGAATTATATTTAAAGAAAATACAAGACTTTATATTTAATGGAATTGATACAACTGCTATCTATTTCTAGGTTGACTTCAGCATACCCAAGCCTCCCCAATGCTAAGAGTGATCGCGGCTAAACCTGAAAAATATTAGTTTCCAGTCAGGAATGGAACAAGTACACAAACCGACGGCAATGCAAAACACAATAGAATTAACAAGACATGAAAATAGCATATGGAATATGAAAGCTGGTAAAAAAACTGATGACATAGCACGATAGAGAAGTAAACAAGGAAAAACTAATAAAAGACATCTATCTAGGTGGTGTGAAATATCTGTTTCGATATATGAACGGCTAGGAGGTAAATCCGGCTCACTGTACGTATCGTGTGCAGCTGCTATCATACAATAATAGACATTTTGGAGATATTTCTGGGTAGTTCACATGTGTACTAAGATATTTCCCCTCCCGACTACTCCGTGTGACGAGCGTGTCAACAAGCAGCAAGATATATGTATAGACATGAAATAAAAAGACTACTATGAATCGGAAAGCAATCAGAAAGTGCACTTGCCTGAGGTCCTTAGCTGGAGAAACCAATACTATACCACTCAATGAGCCACAATCAGTCAACACATGTAGAAGTCTCCGGATGCTGAAATAAATAGTACCAACATTCTCAGAATAGTCAAATTAGCAAGGATTGCCTGTCCTTAAGTCCAATTCTGGACACAGGGGCAAAACGGTAATTTTGGGCAAAAACGATGTCCGCCGTTGGATCCGTTTTGCACCGAAAAGCGTGCCAGAGTTAACGGTCTCTAAAGTCATCAAACTATATGTCAACAAGTCTAGTTTTTCGATACGAACCCAACCATATGTCCGAAGTTGGATTCCGGCTGGCCATGCACAAAATCGTCCGTTGAGTGGAACCGTAGGGCCCGCAAAACGATGATTTTATCAACGGTCTCAGAATCGGACCAAACTTGGCAGACAGGACCAAAAAAATAATACGGTTCTGATGGCACAAGTTTCGTCTCGATCTGACGAGCGTGCACAACGTAATTAGAGAATTTGCAAAGTGCACGATACGGTAAATTTTGACGGATACGCATCAAATTCGTCGCGCACACGCGACCAATTTAAATTCCGTCAAAGCCCACACGACCACGAAGCCGTTATGCACCTTTCGATGCTTTCGGTTCACGACCACGTCGCCCGGTTTGGCGGGACGCACGTCGTGTGGAATAATTTTCTAGTTTTCAAAACAGGTTTTTGTCAAATTTCGGGATTCGATTTCTCGACATGTAGTCGATAATTTCTAAATCCACGAAAAGGATCATGCAGTCCTATATGTTGTCTAAAATTCTCTTCAAATAGATTTTCTATTATGTCACTGGATCGATCAGAATAGATCGTCAAAGGTGGGTGATTGGGCTTCCTGTCCTGTTTCGGGACAGGTTTTTGCCAAACTTTGGACTCGTTTTACGAGGCACATAACGCAAAATAAATCGAAATATTTGAAGGGTGTCGGAGTTGGTTATATCGAGATCGTACTAGAGCTGGTGGATCGCAAAACGATCGAGCGATCGTCGAGGGATCACATCGCGAACTCAGCGTCTTCACACGCTACTGCTGTTGCTGTTCTAACACACGCGCCCGCGCGCGCGTGGCCTGCCTCCGGCCAGCGCGGTGGTGGCGCCGGCGGCGTGTTGGTCCGCGCAGGGGGTCGCCCAGTGAAGGAGGGTCGGCAGGCATGGGTTAGGGTTTTGGATTGTCGCTGCTGTGGTATTTATGCACAGTCGGGGATGGGGAAACTTAGCTCTCGGGTTTGCCTTAGTTTGGCCGGGCCGAACTGGCAGGCCGGGTTGGGATTTCCTTAGTTGTTTTTTTTGTTTTCTTTTTCTTTTTCTATTTCTTTTACTTATTAATACCTCTATACATATATATATATTTATATATGTATATATACATAAATACTTATGTACATATATACATATATATCTACACACTTTTTCAAATACATATTTATTTATACGCACAGACACATATATATACAATTATATATTCATACATATACATATTTCTATATACACACATATATATATCTATATATATAAATATTATTTGTACACACGTATATAAATATCTACACAAAATATATGTTCCCATATATTCCTATATATATAATCCAATATATATATATATATATATATATATATATATATATATATATATATATATATATATATATATATATATATATATCTGTAACTTCTAAATGAACATAATAAAATCTTAATTTCTAAAGTAGACCCTTCACATAAGAATTGTGTACATGAAATGATATTTACTTACAGAATCTAAAAAAATAACCATTCGGATAAAATAATTAAAATAAAATATTTACAAATTTCTGGGGAGGGGAGCTACAAATCTACCCACCTTAAAATAATTTCGTCCTCGAAATTCTAATTTATAAACATGCCTAAAATTCGAACAAACAAAATAATAATAATAATAATAATAATAATAATAATAATAATAATAATAATAATAATAATAATAATAAGTCCACTATTACCACAATCTCCTTAAATTTTAATTCCCAAAAATAGTTGTATCCTCCTTCTAGCCATTTTATAACTACGAAACTCCGAGGACTTCTACCCACCTTTGGTCACACTACTCCCTCAATGGTTTGTCCCTAAATCTTTATAATCATTCCACTACTTGCTAAAATTTCTACCAATAGATATCTACTTGCTTATGGCCTCTATAATTCTCCTTTACCTATCACGCAACCCTAAAATCAACAAGCACAAATTTATACAAGTAGCTAAGAAATATCGATAAATTCTAATAGGTATGATCAGTCGTCGCTCTCAAATAGAAAGATAATGAGGAGCAATCGAGAGCAATCATGAGGTTTTAGGACGGTAGAGCGTATCCAATGATACAGATAGAATGAATGATGACGAGCCACTGAATTATTTGCTAGATTGGGCTACTATAGTCTAGTCATTTGCTAAATCGAAGAACCATTCGTTTCTTAGAGTGGCCTGCAACCCGTGCAATACAGAAGTCTCGTTCTCAAAATTCTAATTCAAACAAGGTTCCATAAGGGAACAGAATTTTGAGAAGTCAAGATTGCGACCTTTTCCGTGCTTATTTAAACACACGAGCAAGGGATATAAATGCAATACAAGATCGTATCTCGACTTCCTGGCAGATGGGATAAAGGTTACGAATGGATTCATATTCTAAGGGGTGGAGATTACATAATAGCTATGGGGACCTATTACAAACAGTTCGGTTCTATAGTCCAAATATGGTGGTATGCATGGGTGGGTGTTACTGGGTCTTAATGGGCTTCCTGCTTGGACATCCGTCGTTGGCTGGATGAACCTTGGATCTCAATCTGTATGGACTGAACAAGATTCCAAGATAAAACTTTGTCTACTAGGTTAGGGTAACCTAGAATAGGATTCCTTCCAAGTGGTTGAGCTAGTTGCTAGTCAGGTTGATTAGCTAGATCCATAAGCCCAAATGCGCCTTCAGTGACTTTTGTGTTTTAAGTAGCACATGAGGCCTCAATTGAGTGGCACACTAGTGACATGTGCATAGTGGACTTCGAGTAGGTCACAACCATATATTTGGTCGAAGGAAATGAGTCGAAGTTGAGGTTCTAGTGGAAATCGGAAAGTGTACCGGTATTATGGTAAGGGTTATAGCTAGTCCTTTTGTCCTGAAAGTCGTACCATAAAAATAGAGTACAAGGGGACGGGTTTGAGTGGGACATGATATACCTAGATAAAGGTGGACTCGTCTAGATCTTGCATATAAAATTTGTTGGAAGATAACAGCTGGTCTCGTGCTCCAAATATTAATGACACGGTCGGGGCACAAAATAATCTAAATGGAAAGTGGGAGTCTATAGGGCACTAATTATCATCCTAATATGAATTCTTTTAATCAATCGGTAATTCTCGTATATCTCAAAGTTTTAGAAGGCTTACAGTCTACCCACCTTAGAAGCTAGGATATGGTGGCAAGGTTCCTGTCACAGGACTGGTTGATGGTAGCTACACTTGCGTATACAACTATCATAGCCATGGAAAATACTCTGTATCTATCTATCAATTATGAGCTTTCATCTTCCTAATCAGTGAAAGACAAAAACAAAGAAGAGTTCAAGAGGGATGTTACCGAATACAATTACGTGATTCAAAGGTGAATGTATAATTCAAGAGGAGTTGTCAAAGCAGTCACGGATGAGACCCTAGAGACATCTATATCTCAATCCACGTAGGGTAATTTAAATGAAAAGCGAACCAAATGTATCATGGTTGATCAGACCGTGATACAATGATTCTGATTAGACAATATGTTAGCAGGCGTCCCCAATAAACATATGTCTCGAATCAAGCTCGATAAAAGAGTAAGCTTGCAAAACTAGGCTGTAATAACAGCATTGGTCAAGATAGTCAAAATAGAAAAAGGCGAGATTTTTGGAAAGGAGGCACAATAGTTCGAGTTTTGAGAGAATCCAAAACCTTACCTGGTGTCCTTATTTATAGGCACCCTACTATCTTCTATCTATAAGACCTTGGTCGACTAATGGGTTAAGGACTTCTGAATTCAATATCTTAAGTAAACCTATTAGTGTAAGTCAATTACCTCGTCGATAAATCACAAAGACTACATAATGCGTGGTTGGAAGACATGCTATAGAACTCCTACTAGTATTGGCCTTGGATCGTAGAGGGCATACATGGCACTTTCCTATCCTCTATAATATCCTAAACTTGAAATTACGTCTGAAATCATTTTACCAAGAATTATGCCTCGCCCGTATACTCTGGTTGTGGCAAACCCTTGTTTCCATGATTCAATTGTGATAGGCTATCGGTACTCTACCTTACATTGACACAAGGGTCTCTAAGATCTAAAGAGTTTAACGAGGACATAGTTTTTCGAATTGATTTCAATTCTATGGGTTGTGCCTCGCCAGTGCGCTGCTGGCTGCAGTGAACCCACACCATCCACTCTCAAACAATTGGCGACAGTACGCTGCTGTCTAGTCATCGCGGTCATTTAATTACTCTAGCTATATTCCTAAGGACTTCAAGGAGCTGCTAGAGATTCAAACAGGTTGACTATGATAGAAAGCGTAAACATCAACCTATGAGTCTCAATCCTTAAAGTAAAAGGTTGACCGGGAAAAAAATAACTGAAGACAGGAAAATAAGAACATCTTAACATCTATCTCATAAATATTTCAATTGGCTGAGGAAAAACTTTAAATCAAATCGTATACGAATAACGGAATCAGAAATTAAAAACTAACTCCTTACAGCAAAACAGAATTTAAAACAGGCAATTCTAACTTATGATATAAGATTTATATCTAATAAAGCAAAAGAAAGTTAAACAGTTTATCAAAATTAACGCCTTAATTCTAGGCAAGTCTAACATACCAAGCGAATAGTGTTTCCACATTGGATCATATTGTCATATCAAAAGTAATAGTGTACCTATAGGGAGCTGGCAGGCTATCTAAATTGCATGGCCTATCTATTAACCTTAACTACCCAACGGTCAATTTGAACAAGGAACTCCTAATCCTAGTCATTATCTTAAATTATTTTAATCCTAGTTTGTGAATGAGCATTTTTTGGTCGCAGGCTCGCAGCAGTACGACTAATATGGTACTACCGCGAGTTCGCATAATTTGCGAAGACTGACCTGCATAGGCCACTACAAAAACTTGTCATGACACGCACCCGCTTTTCGGATACGAGACGTGTCCAAGCCAGCCTACGCCGCAGAGTCGACGGTAGAACGCTGTCAAGCCCGCAAGAAATAGATACTCAAAATATAACATTTGATGCTCATTCACATTTCTAAATTTGTTACAACATTTAAAAGAATTATATTTAAAAAAAATACAAGACTTTACATTTAATAAAATTGATACAACTGCTATATATTTCTAGGTTGACTTCAGCATACCCAAGCCTCCCCAATGCTAAGAGTGATCACGGCTAAAACAGAAAAATGTTGGTTTCCATTCAGGAATGGAACAAGTACACAAACCGACGGCAATGCAAAACATAATAGAATTAACAAGACATGAAAGTAGCATATGGAATATGAAAGCTGGTAAAAAAACTGATGACATAGCACGATAGAGAAGTAAACAAGGAAAAACTGATAAAAGATATCTATCTAGGTGGTGTGAAATATCTGTTTCGAAATGTGAACGGCTAGGGGGTAAATCCGGCTCACTGCACGTGTCGTGTGCAGCTGCTATCATGCAATAGTAGATATTTTGGGGATATTTCTGGGTAGTTCACATGTGTACTAAGATATTCCCCCTCCCGACTACTCCGTGTGACGAGCGTGTCAACAAGCAGCAAGATATATGTATAAACATGAAATGAAAAGACTACTATGAATCGGAAAGCAATCAGAAAGTGCACTTGCCTGAGGTCCTTAGCTGGAGAAACCAATACTATACCACTCAATGAGCCACAATCAGTCAACACATGTAGAAGTCTCCGGATGCTAAAATAAATAGTACCAACGTTCTCAGAATTATCAAATTAGCTAGGATTGCATGTCCTTAAGTCCAATTCTGGACACAGGGATAAAACGGTAATTTCGGGCAAAAATGATGTCCGCCGTTGGACCCGTTTTGTACCGAAAAGCGTGCCAGAGTCAACGGTCTCTAAAGTCATCAAACTATATGTCAACAGGTCCGGTTTTTCGATATGAACCCAACCGTATGTCCAAAGTTGGATTCCGGCTGGCCGTGCACAAAATCGCCCGTTGAGTGGAACCGTGGGGCCCGCAAAACGGTAATTTTATCAACGGTCTCAGAATCGGACCAAACTTGGAATACAGGACCAGAAAAATGATACGGTTCTGATGGTGCAAGTTTCGTCTCAATCTGACGAGCGTGCACAAAGTAATTAGAGAATTTGCAAAGTGCACGATACGGTAAATTTCGACGGATACGCATCAAATTCGTCGCGCACACGCGACCAATTTGAATTCTGTCAAAGCCCACACGACCACGAAGCCGTTACGCACCTTTCGATGCTTTCGGTTCGCGACCACGTCGCCCGGTTTGGCGGGACGCACGTCGTGTGGAACAATTTTCTAGTTTTCAAAACAGGTTTTTGTCAAATTTCGGGATTCGATTTCTCGACATGTAGTCGATGATTTCCAAATCCACGAAAAGGATCGTCCAGTCCTATATGTTGTCTAAAAGTTTCTTCAAATAGATTTTCTATTATGTCACTGGATCGATCAGAATCGATCGTCAAAGGTGGGTGATTGGACTGCTTCATGTCCTGTTTCGGGACAGGTTTTTGCCAATCTTCGGACTCGTTTTACGAGGCACAAAACGCAAAATAAATCGAAATATTTGAAGGGTGTCGGAGTTGGTTATATCGAGATCGTACCAGAGCTGGTGGATCGTAAAACGATCGAGCGATCGTCGATGGATCACATCGCGAACTCAGCGTCTTCACACGCTACTGCAGTTGCTGTTCGCTGTTCTAACACGCGCGCCCGCGCGCGCGTGGCCGGCCTCCGGCCAGTACGGTGGTGGCGCCGGCGGCGTGTTGGTCCGTACGGGGGGTCGCCCAGTGAAGGAGGGTCGGCAGGCGTGGGTTAGGGTTTTGGATTGTCGCTGCTGTGGTATTTATGCACAGTCGGGGAGGGGGAAACTTAGCTCTTGGGTTTGCCTTAGTTTGGCCGGGCCGAACTGGCAGGCCGAGTTGGGATTTCCTTAGTTGTTTTTTTGTTTTCTTTTTCTTTTTCTAATTCTTTTACTTATTAATACCTCTATACATATATATATTTATATATGTATATATACATAAATACTTATGTACATATATACATATATATATCTACACACTTTTTCAAATACATATTTATTTATACGCACACACACATATATATACAATTATATATTCATACATATACATATTTTTATATACACACATATATATATCTATATATATACATATTATTTGTACACACGTATATAAATATCTACACAAAATATATGTCCCCATATATTCCTATATATATAATTCAATATATATATATATATATATATATTTTTTCAATATATATATATATATATATATATATATATATATATATATATATATATATGCGAAAATATATAAATCTATATATATATCTATCTGTAACTTCTAAATGAACATAATAAAATCTTTATTTCTAAAGTAGACCCTTCACATAAGAATTGTGTACACGAAATGATATTTACTTACAGAATCTAAAAAAATAACCATTCGGATAAAATAATTAAAATAAAATATTTACAAATTTCTGGGGAGGGGAGCTACATAAACTAGAATAATTCAGTAGACATGAAGAGATTTTCAGCTACAGGCAATCTCGTTATCTGGGCGCATTAAGTAGACTTGTAGCCTACCGACAAGTAGGGCACATTTCCAACACACAGTCACGTGTTGCATTCTTCATAAACGGACATTCGACCTGGATAACCGGATGGTCTGCAGGGATTGTGGCTGTTGAAATAATCTCATTGCATCTTGCTAATAACTAGGCCTGTGATAACCCTAGTTAGTTAAAAGTATCAAGCCGTACTCTTGATTGGCCGTGATTGATTGGATGGAGTTTATTCCAGCTTAGTCTTATCCTGATCCTGTGCAAGATTATGACATGACATGCTTATTGATGCTTGCCTTAACAATAACGATCGGGGATCCAGTTCTGTTCAGGCGAAGGGTTGCAACCCCGGTCCTTGTTTGGTTTAAGGGTTGTAACCTGGCTCCCGAAGCAGTTCTGTGTCCTCTCTTCGTTTATTGTCTTATTGCAATCCCATGCCATGTTCGTCATGTTTTACCTTACCTTAATACCATGATTATTTATACTGGCCTTAGCGATAAAGATCGGGAGTCCAGTTCTGTTCAGGCGAAGGGTTACAACCCCGGTCCTTATTTGGTTTAAGGGTTGTAACCTGACTTCCGGAGCAGTTCTGTGTCCCCTCTTCGTTTATTGTCTTCACTGTACCAATAGTATTTGAGACGGGTTTCTATTCAGGTGAAGGGCTGCAACCTCGGTCCTTGTTTGGTTTAAGGGTTATGACCTGGCTACTTGAATTGTTTCTTCGTACTCAGTTTACTGTTGTTATCTCTATTATTATCAGTTCTTTATTTATTACCTTTAATATTCTATTGTGATATGCTGGTTTTAGTTTCTAAACGAAGCCTCCTTTGTGGTACTTGCTCTTTCTGGGATCTGACCCAGCTGGTTTTGTGTGGCCAGATATCGGAACAACACCAGAGGATCCACCTGTCTTCCAGCCAGATGGTGACCACCAGGCGTAACCCTGGCAACGAGTGGGTTTCTTTTTGTCCTCCCACTTTATTGTAAAAATTATTCTTTTGAGGCGTTTAGCCGGCGAGCACGTGTTAGCTCGTATTGCATCTTTATTTACTGTCTGCCTACGGACTGTAACATGATTGACAAATCCTAGGGTTGATCATGTATAACCAGAACTCTTGCTAGTCTTGACATTTTGTAGGACTAGCTTCATGATCATCCGAATATGTAATGTATGGGACGCCTTACTATTATATATTTGGTGCTCTGACATCTTGTAACTGTTATTTCTTGCTTGAGATTGAGACAATAGGCTTGTTTATGACCATAGAAGACTGATGGCTTGTAGTTAAACCCTCATGTATCTAGACAGCCGTGGCCGTATAGCGAGGTGGGTTGCACTTCAATATACGTAGCTGGCTATGTACGCCCCCGCTCTCCAGTATTTTGGTTCTGGGGCGTGAAATCTCCCCGAGATATTTGTGCTGGTGTAGGAAGAGGGGTGTGTGTAGGTGTGAAGAGAGAGAGATATTTGTGTGTGTGTGTATATATATATATATATATATATAAAAAAAAAATATATATATATATATATATATATATATATATATATATATATATATATTATATAAAGAGAGAGAATGAGAGATTAATTGAAAGAGAAAGAAAATGGAGAGAGAGGGAAGGGTAGGCCGGCCATATGGGGGGGTGATTTATGTGTGTGGAGAGAGAGTGATTTAAATGAAGAGAGAAAAAAAAAATATAGAGAGAGAGACAGAGAGAGAGAGAGAGAAAATGAGATATTTGTGTAAAGAGGAGGATATTTTTGTGTCGAAAAAAAAGGCAAATAAAATAGTGGTGTGTATGGGCAGTCATGATAGGGCATACACCAAATTAGATTGGGTGTTGGGCCAAGTTTGGTTGAGTTGGGGCCAAGATTTAATTAAAATAACAAATTTAAATCAATTAAAATCATGGATAAAATGGGAGCACAAGGGATATCAATTTGGTGGCACGCAAGTGGCACGCGCATAGCAGACTTAAAACAGGCCAGGGCCATATATTGGGTCGACTGGATTGGACCGATGTCAGGCCCGAAAATTAAGTTGGAAGTTAAGTCACGAATTACGGCAGACGATAAATTGGTCTAAATTGACTCGAAAGTTGCGCGAAGCAAATGGAGCACAAGGGAACAAGTTTGAGTGGGACACGATATATCAAATTGAAGATAATCTCGTCTACTACAAACTTCAAAAAGAAAGTTTCCAAAGACTGGCATCCCTGATGCTCCAGAAATCAGAGTCACGGTAAAGAGCATTTAATGATCAAAATTAATTAAATAAAAATGAATTATCGAAAATAATTCATTTAGAAAATTCAAAAATAAATCCCAAAAATTTAGGGGACTTACATCCTACCCACCTTATAAAAATTTTGTCCTCGAAATTAAAGGTTGGTAGTGGGGTTAAAACAAGATAGACGATTTAGGCAATATTTTAGGCACGATCCAAGAATGACTAGTTTTGCACGATCAAGATAATCAATTCAAAATTGTTCAGGCACGATGAGGGATTTTGGCACGTTAGAATTATGATACGAACAAAATCATATGTTTTTCAGAAATAAGTCAAGTCATTGAGGCACGATTTTAGAGACGATTAGGTGAATCGAAGATATAATGAAGTTCAAGTACGGGGTGATCTGTAGGACTTAGGTTGATGGAAATCAACCCAAAAGTCGTACAGGCCCGATCAAGATGAAAAGCTAACCTTGACCAAAACAAGGTTTGGCATGGTTGAAATAAAATTTTAGACACAACAAAATCGAAGTCAAGGTCTTATAGACCCGATCAAGGATTAAGGAATATGATTAATAAAATCATGAAATACGATCCAAGTTCGGACGTGATTAAAATTGGAATTAGTCTAAGTTCACTTGGCACGATTTAGAGGCAAGGCAATATGTATAGTCATGATCGTTAAAATAATATCAAGGGATTTAAAGTCGTCTTAGTCATGCCAGGTCATCTAGGCACGACTAATCACAAAAAAATTATATATAATCAGGAAATCAATTCAAGGTCGAAAAGAGTTTAAGCACGAGTGTTCAAAATCCAAACATGATCAAAATCGAAAGTTACAGCACGAGTGGTAATAGCATTGAAATCCAATTATGATAAGAAATTGTCTCAACACGATCTAAGTTGATCAATTTTTTAGTAAATCAGAATTTGGGCAAGATGGAGAACAAGATCATCGAAGCCTGGACACAAGCATCCAAGGATGGAAATCCAGATTAGAATTGAATTTAATCCAATTAAGTACGATCCAGGATATGGATAGGATCAGAGATATGACCAAAGTCGATTGGTCGCGATCAAGGGAATATTATGATTTAACGATATTGAAAACTCAAGGGATGATTCAAAGATGTTGAATAAGTCCAATTCCTTTTTGATAGGGAAATCAAAAGACAAGGTTTCATAGGAAAGCCAAGTTAATCATCTCGCTCTGATACTATCAAGTTTATTCGATCATCATTTGTCAGTCATACCTTTAACTCACAAGTCCAAATATGAAAACCAATCTTATACAACTACTACCAGAATTACCCTTCCGTCATGAAGATTGGACCTTGTCATGATACCATAGGCTAGATCCTAAATTCCAAAACCCTAATCAAGAAGTACACCCTTCACTAGAACTCCACACTATCCACTTAATCATCCTTAAATCCGAATTCTTCCACATTGTCCTAAATTGATCCGAAACCTCTAATTCAAGTTCGTAAAATCCTTGAACTTGTTAAAATCATGCTCATTGTTATTTAAGCCTAATACCACTTTGGCCTTTACAAAACTTATTCTTCCATTACCAAACCAACCTTCATATTTTCTTCATCATACACTTTCAAATATCAACCATCTCAATTAATAAATTATATTCACAAAAATCTCTTCTTCTTTTTTTTGACTCAAAATCTTTGTGTTCTCTATCCTCTTACCAATGCCTTGTCCAGTTTCTTACCTTCACCACATATAATTAAAATATATTCTACATTATTAAATTCTAAACTTCTATCATAACCTCTGTGTGGAATACCTTGAGAACCAATAACCTAAAATTGTCCAAATTCAAAAATGTTTCAATCTCGGATATCCTTGTCAGGTTCTAAACTATATCCACGAAATATAAATTTGCATACCATTAATGTACATCCTATTGTCCTTCTCATTTGAAATCCTTGAACTTGCTTTCCAAGTAATTCATCCTCGAAATATCTTAGTAACTCATTTCTAAACTGATTTTATCGACCCATTGGTTTCAGTTCCAACCTCAATCAAACTTCTATCTCAAAATTCTACAGTAGATCCAACATCCCATATTCCTACCAAGATACCACTTGATAATAAATTCGCCTTCCGAACGAGATGATTTACGATACTCCCTAATCTTTTCCAAGGTGAAAAGAAACAAAATTTTAAATGACTTCATAGTGTGGTTAGCAGGAATGGATAAAACACAGGTGATTGGTATAATCAAGACATAATTAATCAAGATGAATGGAGTAATGATAAGATGAGAAAATCATCATATGATGAGAAGAGAAATGACAGAACAAGAAATAATGGTAGGAATTGTCCTTGATCAATAGGTAAAAAAAGAAGTGAATCAATTTAAGGTATGACCTGATAACCATACACGTCTATCCAGAATCATGTTGCCAGAATTTTTGCCACGCCAGTAAGCATAGCTGCAATAAACGATGGGGTCCATAACTATGGTATACACCCTATAATCATATCATCTAGATTCCTTACCACGCCAATCGGTATGGCTGCAAGAAAATCTAAATTCCATAACTATGATAGTATATCAAAATCAGGCTCCATGTCCTTATCATGCTAGCTTGTATGACTGCGATAAATTCTAAACCCCATAAATAAAGTAGACGCTTACCGTTCTCATCGTCCCCATCAAATATGTTTATCAGGATATCTTAACTCAATTCATAAAAAACTAATTTTAGACACAAGTCAAAGTCAACAACGAACGAACATCAAGATTCAAAATTCAACAACGAATCAAGGTTAAGTAAATGAAAACTAGCGGAAACAGATTCTGAGACAGGATTTAGAGGAAGGTTCTCAGGGGAAGTCCCAAGGGTACTATCTAGGTCAAGATCTAAAAGTCTGGAATATTATCTAAAACAATATCAACCTAGAAGGTATATAAGTTCAACTTCTAGTTCCCTCTGGGGTCGATAAACTCATCCCAAAGTAGAATAAGGTTTGATACGGAAAGATATTTCAAAAATCAAGACGAATGGAAACAAGTGGAAAAAGATTTAAAAATCTTTCGAAATAAGATTCCCAGGGGTCATCCCTGGAATCTACCAAGAGTTCCTAATATGTGATTGAGTACCAAAATCCTAAAATATTCCATGACTCAACCTTAATCCTAGGGCAGGCTCGCAGTAGTACAAATAAGCTTAAATACTACCACGACTTTACATTAACTGCAAAGACTGACCTGCGTGGGCCACCACAAAAATGTGTCACGACCTGCACCCAGATATACGTGTACGAATACGTGGGCCACGCCCAGCCTACTCCGCAGTATCGGTGGTAGAGCGCTGTCAAGTACCCGATACTAACTACAACATCTAAGGATCCATAACGATAAAGGTACTCGTATCACATCACAAAAACTAAGGAATAAGACAAGAAATAATAACAATTTTACTAGAACAACTAGAATTTACAAGGATCATATGAGACAAGAATAAAACAGAGAAAAACAATAACAAAACTAAATAACTACCAAACCTAGAACTCCTGAGAGACAACTCACGGAGAAGAATACCGGGAACCACCCCAGCTAGCAACATCCTGTAGTCCAATACTGAGGGCACAACAACTCCTAAAATATTGTCAACATATCCAGTCAGGATGGAACGAGCACAAATCTGAAATAACATTTCTAGTTAGACGTATTAAAAATGTAGCAGTAAATAGAGGAAATATACAAGAAAAAGTGGAAAGTACATGAAAGTAGCATGGCAAGGTTAAAGTTGTAAACTATAGCTAGAGCAATGGCAAGAAAATCGATCATATCATATACAAGAGTCGAGAATCATACTATCTACGTGAGTGGATATTTGCTACGACATGTGGCCGGCTTGGGAACTTGCACAATAGTAACAGGCCTGGCTAATCATACGTGGAGTGTATGATCAACACTCACAATCATTAGGTACACAATGGGTGCAAAATAGGAATTGACCACATATCTATACTAATACCCCCCGCCCCTGACTAGTATAGTGGATCCAACCATGACACGTCATGACACAAGATTCTCCGAGAAGGTAGCAAGTCTTTCCGAGAATCGTGTCTACACAATGCACAATGAACAAGGCAAGACTTGCACAATATATACCAAGGAAAGTAAGGAATAATATCTCATGCCGGGATCCAGACAAATACCAATCCGTATGAACTATGGGTCAAGAGAACAAGAATATCTACACTATATACAAGAAACATAGACGATATCATATATAAAACAGAAATATTATCAGGAAATGTACTCGCCTGAGATATGGTAGAATATGTCATGACTGTGTAATCTGGCTCAGAGTAAAATCACAGACCTAAGATGAGATATATAAGCTAATTAGGGTTCAACGGTGTTACGTATGACTATATAAACTATGTAATCTAGGTCAATCTCAGTCCAGTAAGTCAAACTAGGTCACACTGAGTCACACTAGATCAAACTAGGTCACAGAAAGTCAAACCAAGTCAAACTAGGTCAATGGTTGACTTTAGTCAACTGGTCAACTCTAGTCAACTCTGGTCAACTCTAGGTTAAACTAGGGCAAATATTGACTCTACTTCGACGTTCAGTCAAAGCAGTCAACCATGGTCAAACATGGTCAAGGTTAATCTCCATAAACATCTACAGGGTCAGCACATTCAATTTCAGTTGTTGTGAAATCACTGGAATCGATGGATCTCAAAATACAACAAAAGGAAAAAGATTATAATAATAGGATAAAAACCTACAGATGTTGTCGGATGGTGAAACAACTATCACCAACATGTCCAAAATGGTCAAATTAGCTAGAATAGCCTATCCATAAGTCCAATTTGGATACAGGGGCAAAAAGATAATTTCGAGTCAAAAAAGTATCCGTATCGAACCCGCTTTACACCAAAAAATGTGTCAGGATAAAAGTCCTCAAAACCTAGCAAAGTATATGTTCACGAATCCAGAATGACGATACGAACTCAACGATATATCCGAAATTGGATTCCGATGACCCGATTTCAGATTGGTCCATTGACCCAGATATTGGAATCCGATTTGCACGAAAATACGTGTCAAAGTCAATGTCCACAAAACTCAGAAAATTATATGTCAACGAGTCCAGAATGACGATACGAACTCAATGGTATATCCAGAATTAGATTCGGATGAGCCGATCTCAAAAAGTTTCGTTGACCCGGACCGTGGGACCTACGTTGCAACAAAATGCATGATAGGGCCCACGTCCTCCAAACTAAGCAAACTTTAAATGAAAATGTGCCAGAAGGACACCACGAGTCTACTGGTGGTGTCAGAAATTGAATCCGGGCTTCCGGGTTCAAAAATAGAATTTTATAAGTACAAAATTAAGAATTCGGACGACCAAATTTGGCGTCGAATTCGACCAACCAAACGTGCTCACAATGAAACAAAACTGAAATGGCAAGAAAAGGGTTATACCAGCTATGCACAGGAACTGGTAGCATACCAAACGGAGCTACGATGGCGGAGTTACGAGCTGACGAAGTTGACTCCACAAAATTGTCCAAAAATAACACAATTTAAAGCGTCAACTTGGTGGCCGGTTTTGATGTATCAAACGACGAAATTAACGGACAAAACTTGATAGGAGTGAAGGGGTATATACCGAGATTGTGACGGAGGAAAGAGTTTACCGATCCAACGGTCGGATTTCCCCAAAAATGTGTACGAAGTCGCAGCGATGAAACACGAATTCTGAGTTCAAAACTCGCGCGCGCCGACGGAATTCCGTGCAAGACACACGAATCGGGCATTTCTGGCGCTGGGGAAGAGGGGCGCGCCACGGGGGCCTGCCCGGGGGTTCGTCGGAGTCGCGCGCAGCTTGGGGGCTCGCCGGCGGCGTCTGCGGCCGCGGCGGCACGCGGTCGACCGGCTTGGCACGCCACTGCTACTGCCTGCCTGTTGCACTGCTGCTGCATTGCTGCCTCGTTGCTGCTGCTGCCACTCGCGATGTCTCGCGGCAGGGCGGCAAGGCTGCACGCGGCGGAGCGACGTCAGCGGTGGTGCCCGTGGCGGCGACGAATGATGGTGGTGGTGTGGATGGTGATAGTGGTGATGAAGATGGTGAGGATGATGATAATAATGGAAGTGGTGGTGATGGTGTGATATAATGAAGAAGAAGGAAATAATGGGGTAGTTGTCGGCAAAGACATGGGGGGGAGAGTGTGCTGGTGTAGGGAGAGGGGTGTTTGTGTGTAGGTGTCACTCCCTGATTCCGGTATACGTATTTTTAGTACGTATACTGCTTATTTGTATTTACGTATATTTATACGATATTTATTTTGTTGTATTTCTTCATGTATATCCCAAATTATTTGACAAAATAATATTTCGTAATTTATTTTCTGTGATTTTAGTTTACAGTTTTGGCTCTAATTGGGTGACATGCTTTCGGTTCACTTGAACCCGTTGGGTCATCATGAACCAACTTGGTTTAGGCTTTTATATAAAACCCCATTCCTTTTCTCTCCCCTCATTCATTCCTCATAACACCTCTCATTTACTTCCTTCACCCAACCAAAGGCAAGTATCAACTTGCACAAGGGAGAGATCCATCATTTTCGTTTTTTTTCCTTCAAAATTTTTACCAAAACTTGTTCTTCTCCTCATTCTCTACTAGATTAGAACTTGGAATTTTTGATTGGAAGCTTTAATTTTTGTAGATCTAAGTTTTAAACATTTTCGGTTTTCCTTGGTTTTGATCTACTAAACTCCATCATTTTCAAGTTTTAATGGTTCCATGTTGTAGAGAATTGAATTTTACTCAAGATTGAACTTTGAAAATCGAAATTTGGTTAAGATTTGACTTAGTTATGATTTTTTGGAGTTTTTAGGGTTCATGGTTCTTCCCTCTCGGTTGAGGGGAAGAAGATGAACAGTGTCCTGTGTCCCGCGCCCTCCGCGCGCGCGCATCTCGCGCCGCGCCTTGCGTGGCCCGCGCACCTGTGTCCCGCGCCCTCCGCGCGCGCGTGTCTCGCGCCGCGCTTATGGGAGGTCCGCGCCCCTGTGTCCCGCGCCCTCCGCGCGCGCGCATCCCGCACCGCGCTGATGGGAGGACGCGCTCCCGCGCCCGTGTGGCCATCCGCGCCTTGCGTGGCCCGCACCCTCGCGTGTCCGTGCCTTGCGTGGCCCGCGCCCTCGCGTGTCCGCGCCTTGCGTGGCCCGCTCCCTCGCGTGTCCGCGCCTTGCGTGGTCCGCGCCTTGCGTGGTCCGCGCCCCCGCATGTTCGCGCCCCTGTGTGGATGTCACGCGCCCGGCCTTTCCGCGCCCTCGCGTGGCCCGCGCCTTGCGTGGCCCGCGCCATCGCGTGTCCGCGCCTTGCGTGGTCCGCGCCCCCGCGTGTTCGCGTCCCTGTGTGGACGTCACGCGCCCGGCCGTTTTCCCCGCGTCTGCGTGGCCACCCGCGCCCGGCGCTTCCCGCGCCCGTGTGGCCGTCCGCGCTCGTGACCGCGTCCTCGCCCGCCATGCGCCCGCGCCATGGATGTGACGCGCCCGCGTTGGTTGGCCGACCTTGCCTTAGTACCTAGTCAGCCTGCCCCTGGTTTTCCATTTTTCATGCTACCTTGGCTTATATACGTGTATAGGTATTGGTTTGTGTATGCGATATATCCTTACGCCTTTTGTCCTGAGCATGAATCTGACCCTGGAGAACAAAGTGTTCCTACTCGCTACATGTGCCTGAATGTCCCGGTTCTCGTTCATGCTTGACAAATGACTCGTAATCCCACGTGGCGCATTTGCAATGTTGCATTACACTAAGGAGGGTAGAACGTGTCGACCTACTGATCGACATGGATCCTCACTTGGGGTACTCGTACTACGGTACGACATTCTAGGAGGATGATCATGCAGGCCACAAGCATGAGGATCCAAGATTTCACATAGGGTTTAAATTAGGCAACTAAATCTATTAGATGCATGGAGAGGGTAGAATCCCGAGATCGTGTTACACCAGCCGCCTTGAGGTATTGCCTCGACGCGCCAGCTGGTCACCACGGATACTGTGCCATCTGCAATGAGTGGATGCCGGTATCCGATTATTTCCTGATATGTTATAAGTTTTGGCAAGGTAGCCCTACGGGGACTTGTGCCTGCAAGGTAGCCTTATGAGGGACCTGTGCTTAATAATTCTTGACTATGCGGACCCCTGGGTTGGCTAGCCTTGCTGGAAAGATACGATCTGAGGACTCTAATTTAATGCGAGGATAACCTCGCCATACTAGAAACTCGTAGACTTGACTGGCCGTGAAAATGACTTGCTTGTATTTTTCTTTTACTTTTCGCGAGTAACTGAGGAAAGCGAACTGTTATGGTGCATGATCCAACCCATGTTTTTGTTTGATTGTTGGGTTGGTTATCGTACTATGACAGGCTGCGGACCGAAGTTACGAACGAAAGCCTTAATTTGATTGTGATGTGTTACTCCTGAGAATGACTAAGGACCATGGCCCACCGCGGTACGTGATCCAACCCATGTTCTTGTTTGATTGTTGGGTTGGTTATCATGCTGCGATGGTCTATCAACCGAAGTCACGACCAGGAGATCTTCTTACTTATATCTGTAAACTTATGTGAAGGTCATAGAGAGCGACGCGTCCCGGCTCCATGTAGCACCTTTTGTCCTTGTTTGGTTGTAAGGGTGCCAGATGGGTCCGACGATGTAGCGCTACCCTATAGCCGCAGCATAAGCTTTATTCTTATCATTATAACTGGGTTTTATCTTAACTCTTGTGCCCCTTTGGCGGTACTTGCTATTCGGGGCTGACCCTGCTGGTTTTGTTTGGCCAGATCTCGTAGCAGAGCCAGAGGACGCGATCCTTCTTCCTGACATCCATGGTGCATACTAGGAGCATGGCTGGTCGGGGACTCGAGTGGGTTTCTTTTCCACCACTCTTGCTTATACTTTTGTGCGGCGTTCAGCCACCGGCACCTGTTAGCCAGATTACTTGATATTTTGTGTCAGTACATAATTGTAACTAAACAGACTGCAGCTGTATATAATTTCGTGCTCATGACTCTCTGAGATAGCTATGTTATAAAGCTAGTCTCTCATGACCATTTTGATGAAGCGTCGGGGACGTCTTACTGTTTTATCTTTAATGTTCATTTAATTGATGATGTTGTGTTGATTGATTGAGACATAGAACTCTGTGGGACCATAGGAGACTTGATTGTAGCATGTACCCCCTAGTCTCTTGACAGCCACGATCGCCGTATGACGTCACGTACCTCATATGGTGTAGCTGGCCTCGTCCGTCTCCGTATTTCGGTACTGGGGCGTGATAAGGTTTTAGTGGTGGCCCATGCAGGTCTGTTTATCAGACTTGTGGGGTATTACGATTTATTAGGAGTCTCAATCAAAACTTGTTCCCCTTGAAATTCTGTTTCGAATTCTCTGTCCTTGCCTTGATCTCTAACTTGACTTGCATCCTCGAAATCTTTCTCGTCCGGGCTTGATAATTTTATATCTTTCCCTATAGGGGTGCTTCATTCTCAGTAGCTGGTGAGGCACGTAAGGAAGAGCAGCAAGAGCATGGCTCGACTGGGCAGCAACAGGGGAAAGAACCTTCCCCAGAGCAGATACGAGCAGAAGTGGGACCAGAGCCAGTGGAGCCGCAGGTGATTGGAACTCCTGCAGCACCAGCAGCGCCAGCAGTACCAGATACCGTAGCACTCCTGGAGATCATCCGGGGGTTTCTTGTCACTCACCAATAGCAACAGACCCAGCAGTAGGAGCAGAATGTGTTGTTGAATCAAGGGTTACAGTTAGCTCTTGAAAGGAGTGTCGGGGCTGACTCAGGAGCATCAGGAAGGTTTCGTCGATTGAACCCGAGGTATTTTGATGGCACGGAAGATGCTATTACCGCGGATGCATGGATTCAAGACATCGAAGCCATTCTAGTGGCAGCCAAGGTTTCAGATAATGAGAAGGTTGATCAGGTTAAATTAGTGCTTCAGGATCTTGCCCGCGACTGGTGGGCATCAGAAGAAGTTGGTATCAGACGTCCTATTCTTTGGACCACCTTCAGTGAAAGATTCAAGGCCAAGTACTTTGGCGTAGTAGCTCGATATGAGCTCCAGCAGAAGTTCATTAGTCTCAAGCAAGCAGGCAAGACCGTAGATGGGTATGCAGCGGAGTTCTGCAGATTATGCCGTTTCGCACCAGCAATGGTGGCAACGGAGCCAGAGAAGGCTATGAGGTTCCAGCAGGGGCTCCATTTGGAACTTTTACAGCTTGTGGAAGGCCACAACTACCAGACGTTTGATGCTGTTTTGACAGCAGCTCGGAGGCACGAGCTCACCCAGCAGAGGTTGGCATCGAGGACAGGAGGTCAGAAGAGATCTCATTCCCAGGTTGGAGGAGGAGCCATGCAGCGAACATCGACACCAGCACCCGGTGTTCGTATTCATGATACAGGAGCGCCGCAGAGGACGGCCGTGTCAACTATCACACCGCCAGTTCGGCAGCAGCAGCCGAGGAATCAGCAGCAGCGTCAGAGGGCGCCCCAGGGTTGTACCTTCTGTGGTAAGAAAGAACACACTAGGGATGTGTGTCGGTCAGCGAATGGCTTGTGCTTGAGGTGTGGTAGTCCAGACCACCGTATTTTGACTTGTCCTATGATGCAGAGGCCAGGAGGGCCAGCTCAGCAGTTTCCAGCGTTGCCAGCTCCAGGGGTAACCCCGAGTGGAGGGCCAGTACTAGCAGTGAGGCCTCTAGCCCAGCGTCTACCAACGCAGGCTCAGATGTTTCGCCAGGCACAGGAAGCCGGAGGCCCTCAGAGGCAGCAACACCATGGTCAAGGAAGGCAGCAACAAGGAGCTCAGCGGGGCCAGGCTCTCACATTATCTTTGGAAGAGGCTCTAGCGTCTAGTGATGTGGTGGCAGGTAAAATTCTTGTCACCTAATTTCCTGCTGTAGCATTATTTGATTCAGGTGCTACTCATTCATTCATCTCTGCACGATATGCTACACGGATTGGATTAGAGTTTGAGGCGTTGTCGGAGAGGATGGATATACTCACTGGCAATAGGCTCGTAGAAGTTAGTAGAGTGTGTTTTTCATGTCCGGTAGAGGTGTGTGGGCATTTACTGTCCGCATCTTTGATTGAATTCCCTATGGGGAATTTTGATGTTGTTCTTGGCATGGACTGGTTGAGAAACAGTCAAGCGACCATTGATTGTAGAGGAGGTAGGGTTATATTCAGCATTCCTAGGATGGAGCAGTTCATCTTTACTCGAACCTTGAAGAATCAGACTGAAGGCGTCATCTCAGCAGCAGTGTCAGAGTCAAGACAGATTCCGAGAGTGGTCGAAGATTTTCTTGATGTATTCCCTGATGAGCTTCCAGGGATGCCCCCAATCAGAGAGGTAGAATTCGGCATTGAGTTAAACCCTGGAACGAGGCCTATTGCAGATAGAGTTTACAGAATGTCGCCATCAGAGCAGGATAAATTGTATCAACATGAGAAAGAGCTGAAGTCAAAAGGATTCATCAGAGACAGTGAATCGCCCTGGGCCGCGCCAGTGATTCTAGTTCCCAAGAAGGATGGGTCGACGAGGATGTGCATCGACTACCGCAAGCTGAATGCAGTAACAGTGAAGAATAAGTACCCGCTACCAAGGATTGATGACCTGTTTGACCAATTGAGCAAGGCCCGCATCTTTTCTAAGATCGATCTTCGTTCGGGATACTATCAGGTGAGAGTCCGAGAGCAAGATATTCAGAAAACAGCATTCAGATCAAGATATGGGCATTATGAGTTTTTAGTCATGCCATTTGGACTAACCAATGCCCCTGCAGTATTTATGGATTTGATGAACCGCATCTTTCTTCCATATTTGGATAAATTTGTGGTAGTGTTCATAGATGACATTCTTGTCTATTCCAGCAGTGAAGAGGAGCATGAGGAACACCTTAGGACTGTCTTGTAGACATTGAGGAAGCATCAACTTTATGCGAAGCTTGACAAGTGTGAATTCTGGTTAGACCATATATCGTTCCTGGGACATGTGATTTCTGGGGCAGGAGTGTCAGTGGATCCGAGAAAGATTGAAGCCGTAGAGCATTGGCCAGTCCCGAAAACAGTTGTAGAAGTGCGAAGTTTCTTAGGATTAGCCGGTTACTACAGAAGGTTCGTGGAGGACTTTGCCAGGATCTCTGCGCCCTTAACGCGTTTGACGCACAAGGACATGGAGTTTGTTTGGTCAGCTAGTTGTCAGGCATCATTTGAAGAATTGAAGAAGAGATTAATCTCGGCCCCGATCTTGACGCTTCCAGTAGGATCGGGAGGCTTTACAGTGCATTGTGACGCATCCGGGAAGGGTCTTGGATGTGTGCTGATGCAGCATAGAAAGGTGATAGCCTATGCGTCTCGACAGCTTCGAGATCATGAGAAGAGTTACCCGACTCACGATTTAGAGTTAGCAGCTGTGGTGTTTTCACTCAAGTTGTGGATGCATTATTTATATGGAGATCGAGTAGAGATTTATACTGATCATAAGAGTTTGAAGTATGTGTTCACGCAGCGAGATTTGAACATGAGGCAGAGAAGATGGTTAGAACTGTTGAAGGATTTTGATGTGGATCTTCAGTATCATCCAGGCAAGGCGAATGTAGTTGCAGATGCACTGAGTAGGAGAGACAGTGCTTTTATCTTGACTTCGCAGAAGCACATTCTAGCAGATCTTCAGAGTATGGGGATTGAGGTAATTTTGCCAAGGGATATGGGAAGAATGACCAGTATTCAGATTCAGTCTACCTTGGTAGAGAGGATCAGGACAGCACAAGCAGGAGATCCACAGATTCAGAAGTTGCGGTCAGAGTGTGAATCAGGCCGTAGGAAGGAATTAGTAATTCATGAGGATGGTACACTCAGGTTTAGAAATAGACTCTGTGTACCGAGTGGAGACCTTCGGCAGAAAGTTATGTCCAAAGCTCATAGTTCCATTTATTCCATTCATCCAGGAGGAACGAAGATGTATCGAGATATCAGGCAGTACTTTTGGTAGAATGGCATGAAAAGGGAGATAGCGAGATTTGTATCCAAGTGTCTGGTATGCCAGCAGGTGAAAGCCGAGCAGCAGAGACCAGCAGGATTGCTACAGCCACTTCCTATCCCCGAATGGAAATGGGAGCACATCACGATGGATTTTGTGACCGGTTTACCTAGATCCCCGACTGGTAAAAATGCAGTTTGGATGATAGTAGATCGACTCACGAAAGTCGCTCATTTCCTTCCTTTCAGAGTTGGGCAGACTACTGAGCAGTTGACAGAAATATACATGAAGTAGATAGTGAAGCAGCATGGTGTTCCAGTTAGTATAGTATCAGATCGGGATACTCGGTTCACTTCCCATTTCTGGCGGAGCTTGCACCAGAGTTTGGGGACCAAGTTAAGATTCAGTACTGCATATCATCCGCAAACCGACGGACAGTCAGAAAGAACCATTCAGACATTAGAAGATATGCTACAGGCGTGTACTTTGGATTTTGGTGGATCTTGGGAGGACCACCTCCATCTCGTGGAGTTCTCCTATAACAATAGCTATCAGGCTAGCATTCAGATGGCCCCGTTCGAAGCATTGTACGGAAGAAAGTGCCGGTCCCCTTTGGCATGGGACGACGTCGGAGAACGGAAGTTATTGGGGCCAGAGATGATCACGCAGACAGTGGAGATAGTTAAGTTGGTCAGAGAGCGCCTTCGAGTTGCACAGGATCGACATCGTCATTGGGCAGATCAGCATCGTAGACCTCTAGAGTTCGGAGTTGGCGACCAAGTATTTCTGCGGATTTCGCCTACTCGGGCTATCATCAGATTTGGAGCCCGAGGAAAGCTTAGTCCAAGATACGTTGGTCCTTTTAAGATTCTCGCTCGGGTAGGCGATGTGGCTTATCGACTTGCCCTTCCGCCTTCGTTAACTGGCATACATGATGTGTTTTATGTGTCCCAATTGCGTGGGTATGTCCCGGATACGAGTCATGTCCTCGATCATTCTGAGTTGGTCGTTGGTACCGACCTAACTTACGAGGAACAATCCGTGTCTATTTTGGACCGGCGAGAGAAGGTGCTCAAGAACCGGACTATTAGTCTTGTCCGTGTTGCTTGGAACCATCACTCTCCGGGAGAATCAACTTGGGAGCGCGAGGACGAGATCCGATCTCGGTATCCGTATTTGTTTGGTTTGTGAGGTATATCTTTATGCCATAATGACACGATTCCACATTCACTGCACCTGCTTGTATTGTACTTTTGTGATGTAGATAATAACTGCTTGTTAGTTAACTTGCATGTGATTGTGCCTTGCTTGTCCTGATCTTTCAATCCTGTCTTGGCTGGAAATTTCGAGGACGGAATTTTTCTAAGAAGGGTAGAGATGTCACTCCCTAATTCCGGTATACGTATTTTTAGTACGTATACTGCTTATTTGTATTTACGTATATTTATACGATATTTATTTTGTTGTATTTCTTCATGTATATCCCAAATTATTTGACAAAATAATATTTCGTAATTTATTTTTTGTGATTTTAGTTTACAGTTTTGGCTCTAATTGGGTGACATGCTCTCGGTTCACTTGAACCCGTTGGGTCATCATGAACCAACTTGGTTTAGGCTTTTATATAAAACCCCATTCCTTTTCTCTCCCCTCATTCATTCCTCATAACACCTCTCATTTACTTCCTTCACCCAACCAAAGGCAAGTATCAACTTGCACAAGGGAGAGATCCATCATTTTCGTTTTTTTTCCTTCAAAATTTTTACCAAAACTTGTTCTTCTCCTCATTCTCTACTAGATTAGAACTTGGAATTTTTGATTGGAAGCTTTAATTTTTGTAGATCTAAGTTTTAAACATTTTTGGTTTTCCTTGGTTTTGATCTACTAAACTCCATCATTTTCAAGTTTTAATGGTTCCATGTTGTAGAGAATTGAATTTTACTCAAGATTGAACTTTGAAAATCGAAATTTGGTTAAGATTTGACTTAGTTATGATTTTTTGGAGTTTTTAGGGTTCATGGTTCTTCCCTCTCGGTTGAGGGGAAGAAGATGAACAGTGTCCTGTGTCCCACGCCCTCCGCGAGCGCGTGTCTCGTGCCGCGCCTTGCGTGGCCGGCGCCCCTGTGTCCCGCGCCCTCCGCGCGCGCGCGTCTCGCGCCGCGCTTATGGGAGGTCCGCGCCCCTGTGTCCCGCGCCCTCCGCGCGCGCGCATCCCGCGCCGCGCTGATGGGAGGACGCGCTCCCGCGCCCGTGTGGCCGTCCGCGCATTGCGTGGCCCGCGCCCTCGCGTGTCCGCGCCTTGCGTGGCCCGCGCCCTCGCGTGTTCGCGTCTTGCGTGGCCCGCACCCTCGCGTGTCCGCGCCTTGCGTGGCCCACGCCCTCGCGTGTCCGCGCCTTGCGTGGCCCGCGCCCTCGCGTGTCCGCGCCTTGCGTGGCCTGCGCCCTCGCGTGTCCGCACCTTGCGTGGTCCGTGCCCCCGCGTGTTCGCGCCCCTGTGTGGACGTCACGCGCCCGACCTTCCCGCGCCCTCGCGTGTCCGCGCCTTGCGTGGCCCGCGCCCTCGCGTGTCCGCGCCTTGCGTGGTCCGCGCCCCCGCGTGTTCGCGTCCCTGTGTGGACGTCACGCGCCCGGCCGTTTTTCCCGTGCCTGCGTGGCCACCCGCGTGCGGCGCTTTTCGCGCCCGTGTGGCCGTCCGCGCTCGTGACCGCGTCCTCGCCCGCCATGCACCCGCGCCATGGATGTGACGTGCCCGCGTTGCTTGGCCGACCTTGTCTTAGTACCTAGTCAGCCTGCCCCTGGTTTTCCATTTTTCATGCTACCTTGGCTTATATACGTGTATAGGTATTGGTTTGTGTATGCGATATATCCTTACGCCTTTTGTCCTGAGCATGAATCTGACCCTGGAGAACAAAGTGTTCCTACTCGCTACATGTGCCTGAATGTCCCGGTTCTCGTTCATGCTTGACAAATGACTCGTAATCCCACGTGGCGCATTTGCAATGTTGCATTACACTAAGGAGGGTAGAACGTGTCGACCTACTGATCGACATGGATCCTCACTTGGGGTACTCGTACTACGGTACGACATTCTAGGAGGATGATCATGCAGGCCACAAGCATGAGGATCCAAGATTTCACATAGGGTTTAAATTAGGCAACTAAATCTATTAGATGCATGGAGAGGGCAGAATCCCGAGATCGTGTTACACCAGCCGCCTTGAGGTATTGCCTCGACGTGCCAGCTGGTCACCACGGATACTGTGCCATCTGCAATGAGTGGATGCCGGTATCCGATTATTTCTTGATATGTTATAAGTTTTGGCAAGGTAGCCCTACGGGGACTTGTGCCTGCAAGGTAGCCTTATGAGGGACCTGTGCTTAATAATTCTTGACTACGCGGACCCCTGGGTTGGCTAGCCTTGCTGGAAAGATACGATCTGAGGACTCTAATTTAATACGAGGATAACCTCGCCATACTAGAAACTCGTAGACTTGACTGGCCGTGAAAATGACTTGCTTGTATTTTTTTTTACTTTTCGCGAGTAACTGAGGAAAGAGGACTGTTATGGTGCGGGATCCAACCCATGTTCTTGTTTGATTGTTGGGTTGGTTATCGTACTATGACAGGCTGCGGACCGAAGTTACGAACGGAAGCCTTAATTTGATTGTGATGTGTTACTCCTGAGAATGACTAAGGACCATGGCCCACCGCGGTACGTGATCCAACCCATGTTCTTGTTTGATTGTTGGGTTGGTTATCGTGCTGCGATGGTCTGTCGACCGAAGTCACGACCAGGAGATCTTCTTACTTATATCTGTAAACTTATGTGAAGGTCATAGAGAGCGACGCGTCCCGGCTCCATGTGGCACCTTTTGTCCTTGTTTGGTTGTAAGGGTGCCAGATGGGTCCGACGATGTAGCGCTACCCTATAGCCGCAGCATAAGCTTTATTCTTATCATTATAACTGGGTTTTATCTTAACTCTTGTGCCCCTTTGGCGGTACTTGCTATTCGGGGCTGACCCTGCTGGTTTTGTTTGGCCAGATCTCGTAGCAGAGCCAGAGGACGCGATCCTTCTTCCTGACATCCATGGTGCATACTAGGAGCATGGCTGGTCGGGGACTCGAGTGGGTTTCTTCTCCACCACTCTTGCTTATACTTTTGTGCGGCGTTCAGCCACCGGCACCTGTTAGCCGAATTACTTTATATTTTGTGTCAGTACATAATTGTAACTAAACAGACTGCAGCTGTGTATAATTTTGTGCTCATGACTCTCTGAGATAGCTATGTTATAAAGCTAGTCTCTCATGACCATTTTGATGAAGCGTCGGGGACGCCTTACTGCTTTATCTTTAATGTTCATTTAATTGCTGATGTTGTGTTGATTGATTGAGACATAGAACTCTGTGGGACCATAGGAGACTTGATTGTAGCATGTACCCCCTAGTCTCTTGACAGCCACGATCGCCGTATGACGTCACGTACCTCATATGGTGTAGCTGGCCTCGTCCGTCTCCGTATTTCGGTACTGGGGCGTGACAGTAGGTGTGAAGAGAGAGAGAGATATTTGTGTGTGTGTGTGTGTGTATATATATATTATATAGAAAGAGAGAGAATGAGAGATTAATTGAAAGAGAGAGAGAATGGAGAGAGTGGGAGGGGTAGGCCGGCCACATGGGGGTGATTTATGTGTGTGGAGAGAGAGTGATTTAAATGAAGAGAGAGGGAGAGTGTACTATATATATATATATATATATAAAATATATATATATATATATATAATATATAGAGAAAATGAGATATTTGTGTAAAGAGGAGGATATTTTGTGCTGGGAAAAAGACAAATACAATAATGGCGTGTATGCTGGGAAAAAGACAAATACAATAATGGCGTGTATGGGCAGTCATGATAGGGCATACCCCAAATTAGATTGGGTGTTTGGCCAAGTTTGGTTGAGTTGGGGCCAAGATTTAATTAAAATAACAAATTTAAACCAATTAAAATCATGGATGAAATGGGAGCACAAGGGAGATCAATTTGGTGGCACACAAGTGGCACGCGCATAGTAGACTCAAAACAGGCCAGGGCCATATATTGGGTCGACTGGATTTGACCGATGTCGGGCCCAAAAATTAAGTTGGAAGTTAAGTCACGAATTACGGCAGATGATAAATTTGTCTAAATTGACCCGGAAGTTGTACGAAGCAAATGGAACACAAGGGAACAAGTTTGAGTGGGACACGATATATCAAATTGACGATAATCTCGTCTACTACAAACTTCAAGAAGAAAGTTTCCAAAGACTGGCATCCCCGAGGCTTCAAAAATCAGAGTCACGGTAAAGAGCATTTAATGATCAAAATTAATTAAATAAAAATGAATTATCGAAAACAATTCATTTAGAAAATTTAAAAATAAATCCCAAAAATTTAGGGGGCTTACACAATCGGTAACATGAGAGTATGATTGGCTTGACGGACGATTTCAAGGCGGGCGTCGAGCAATTTCTCATATATGCAAGTAGCCATGCCGATTTTATGGACGGAAGGCGCATAAAGTGCCCTTGTGTCAAATGTAAGAATATACCATTTAGAGAGGTGTCACTCGTGAGAGAGCACCTTTATAAGAAGGATTTCATTCCGAACTACAACGTGTGGATTAATCAAGGAGAATCTTCGGCTTCGCAATCTCAGTCCTTCTTCAATACCGAGGTGAAAGATTCTACTCTCGGAGATCATTTTGAATATCGACAACCAACAAACTTGGCACGTGAGATGGTATTAGATTTTGTTGTGGCACATGAGGATCTGAATCCTGATGAAAAGGAGTTCTACGATATGTTCAAGCATGCTGATACTCCGTTATATTTGGGTTGTGATTCTCATTCGGTATTATCGGTAGTGATGCGGCTGTTGAACCTTAAATCTGATTTTAACTTATCGCAAGAATGCTATGACCGGATAATTCAGCTTGTAAGAGAGTTGTTGCCAAAAGGATCAAATAATTTACCTGAAAGCTTTTACAAGTCGAAAATGATGATGCAAAAACTCGGATTGGGCTACCAGAAGATAGACTGCTGTCGAAATGGTTGTATGCTATACTACAAGGAGAACAGTGATAAAGACAAATATATTTTCTGTGACGAGGACCGGTACAAGCCAATCCGGGGCAAAGGAAAATCAATTACCCGGACACGGATGCGCCCATACAAGTATATACAGTTCTTGCCAATCACAAAGAGGCTGCAGAGGATGTATATGTCTGCAAATACTGCACAACACATGACATGGCATAACAAAGAACGGAAGATGGATGAAGGAGAATTATCTCATCCTGCTAATAGAGAAGCATGGAAGCATTTTGATAGGTGTCATCCTTGTCACGCCCCAACTCGCCAAATCAATCGTCATCGCCTTGACTCGAGATAAATTGATCCCACGAGTCGGGACGTGATGCTGCACAAGTCTTTATTGGACTTGTACAAGGCAAGAATGTGCGTTTGATATTTCTTTTGACACGATACGTTGAAATTAAACAGTGCAGAGAGTTGAAGACATAGAATAGGAAAAAATTTAGCTTTTCATTCATAAAACTTGCAAAGTATGTGCAAGGTCATTTTTACATTACATATGCTGTTGCGGCTATATCTTGAAAATACAAAAGAAAACTCTCGACAATCTTGCCATGAAATAATCTTCGGCGTTCCATACATTCATGCTCCTTTATACATTTGAACAAAAGTCTTCGATCTGAATTGGGCTTCAAAATACTTCAAAATAGGAGAGCTTCGAGCCGCCTCCCGTTCTTCAGCTTCAGTCGAGTCTCGAGCTCCCGTAGTGCACTCGTTACCTGGAGAGTTGGGGGTTAGCACACTTGCTTGTGGATGGGACGAACCTACTCGTCTAAACCGGCACTGCTTATTAAGGATTCTAGCATACGAAGTGATCTTTCTATTTATAACTATATGATTTGCAGTTCATATCGAAGGCAAGTTTTAAACAATAACAACATAACCAATTTTAACCATTCTTACTACGGCCGTGCTCCTTTCCTACACAAAATATACATAATACTTACTACCTGCACAAGACAATAGGTGAGCATGCAATCTATCTTATATGCTGTTATTGGTGATATCGACACCATGAAGAAAGATTACGTAGCATTGCGACGCACCCTACCAGTCCAGGTTGCGAGCCTAATTGGAGGTCTCGCAATGCCTCGTGCCGAAGCATGATTCCATAATTTTCTCCTAGGCCGATTCGGTCCCAGCGCCCCGAATACCGTCTCGAGGAAAGCTCACCGTGTGCACAAGTCGTCCATAACCATGCGAATGTATGAACAGTTTAATATGTATGAAGTAAATTGTATAGCGTAAACATTATTAAACCACATAATCATTTCTACTCATACAAGGGTTCTTTTCTTCGAAGTCGTACATTCCGATTTTGCATCCCTTAGGTACCAAATTCTCCGTGGAGTAATATACCGCAACCAAAGTTTCTTCCTTACGTTTTCCAGAACATGAAATAAATTCTATCTCTTTCCTAGAACTTTATCTTTTCTCTACTTAGTGTGAAACTTATAGGTTCAGAGTTAACTTCTCTAAGTTGTTATATTATCCCAAGTTCTTAATCTTAGTGGCAAAGCATACATCACGTTAGCATCATCGATTTGAACGTTGAACTTTAAGAATTTTGTTGGCGGGAAAGAGTAGAAAAGAAGGGACCGAAGAACCACCCACCTAGAGAGATTGCGCCGGGAGTCGGAGAACGCTTCGCGATGGTCAAGCGTCAGTTACACGAACTCCTGCAATGGCACGAGCATCGAATTAGAACCCTTCCTTCAATCCTTCCTTTGAAATTCTCAAAGACGCATTCAGAAATCGACGCGAAATCACACTTATCAAACCCACGTAACAATTCATTCAGAAAGCCAAGAAAACCAACAAAACCAACAGCAGACCGGTTGCGTCGCTCCCTTTAGAGTTCATTCGCCAAGACACAGTCTACTGCATCTAGGACTTATTTCAGCAGTAGCCGATCCATTAGTTGGAACGGTACTCGTATCACTCGTCTAAATCGATTTTATTGATGCCATGGTTCTCGTATACCAAACTCGTCGCTGAGTCAGACTAGCCATCTATGTTCCCGACCATGTCCGACTTGCCACGAGCCTATTACATAGTACTTCGCCCCAACGGGAGCGGGACACTACAATCCTGATTTTGCTGCGGAGCCTAGGAATGTTCGATTGGCTTTATGTTCTGATGGATTCACTCCATTCGGACAGTCGGGGACGTAATACTCTTGTTGGCCGGTGATTTTGATCCTGTACAATTTACCACCGTGGATGTGCCTGAAAATTCCTTACATGTTCCTCACACTTATCATACCCGGTCCAAAAAATCCAAAGAAGAACATCGATATCTACTTGCAACCGTTGGTGGACGAGTTGAAACAATTATGGCAGTTTGGCGTCCAGACGGTTGATATATCGATGGAGCAGAACTTTCAGATGAGGGCGATGCTCATGTGGACCATCAACGATTTTCTAGCTTGTGGGATGTTATCGGGGTGGAGTACTCATGGTATTATGTCATGTCCGATATGCATGTGGAAGAGTAAGGCATTCCGCCTTCAGAATGGAGGAAAGGCATGTTTTTTTTTGCCCCCGCCAGTTTCTTCCTTCGTCACATTCGTGGTTCTGGAACAGAGATGACTTCAGGGATGGTAAACGGAAAGTATCTCTTCTCCCGTTGAGATTAACGGGAGATGTAGTTTGGGAAGAGGTTCGAGATTTACCGACTGTCATAGAAAATTTGGGATCGGGCCATCACATTGAAGGCTTCGGACAACATCACAATTGGACGAAACAGAGTATCTTTTGAGATTTGCCTTATTGGCCGGACAATCTCATAAGAAACAATCTTGATGTCATGCATATTAAAAAAAAATATTTGACAACATATTTAATATTGTGATGGATATTAAGGAAAAAATAAAAGACAATATTAAAGCAAGGAAGGACTTAAAAATTATTTGCAAGCGTCCAGAGTTGCATCTGTCGTAAAGGTCCAATGGTAACTGGGTGAAGCCTCCAGCCCCATTTACATTGAGTAGAGATGATAAACTGATAATATGTAAATGGATTTCAAAGTTGAGATTTTCTGACGGTTACGTATCGAATCTGGCAAGATGTGTCGATCTCAACGAACGCAGGTTGATAGGGATGAAGAGTCATGATTGTCACGTTTTCATGGAGCGATTACTTCCTATCACTTTTAGAGAGATGCTACCTTCTCATGTGTGGACTCCGCTGGCCGAGTTATCTATCTTCTTTAGAGATTTGTGTTCAAGTAAGTTGACGGTGCAACATAAGCTAGAACTTGAGGAGAAAGTTGTAGTGATGTTATGCAAGTTAGGAAGAGTGTTCCCTCTCGGCTTCTTTGATAGTATGGAACATTTGTCGATTCATCTTGCATACGAAGTACGTGTCGGTGCTCCCGTCCATTATCGATAGATGTACCCATTTGAGAGGTATAAAATAATCTTCTAATTTGTAATTTTTATTTAAATAATTCTAATATTCAATATATTTCTTATAGATATCTAGGTCACCTGAAGAAGAAAGTGGGCAATAAGGCTCATGTAGAAGCTTCAATATACGAAGCGTACATCATTGAGGAGGTTTCTAACTTCTTCTCGATCTACTTTGATACTCATGTCCGAACAAATCGGGGAATGATGAAGGTGATATCAATGTACCGAACGAAGGGATCCGTACAATCTTCAATGTGGGGGGCAAGCCGACAAGTGCGACTAAATTACGGTGGTTGGATGACGATGAGTTTGAAGCCGCACATCGGTATATATGCTTCAATAGCGGTATCCAAGAGATGGAAGATATTGAAAAGTAAGCGACGCCATTTAGTCATTCTAAATTCGATATTTAGAAGTGTGCTAACGTTTCTCCCTATTATTACAGTACTTTTAGAGATGAGATTAGAATGGAAAGACCTGATATTGATGATGATGATCTTGCTAGAGAGGTCGATATGAAGTTTCCGTCGTGGTTCCAAAATTATGTAAGGATTATATTCATTAGCCATTCTAAATTCGATATGTTACTACCCACACTTTGTCAAATGACTTTTCTGATACTACCCACACTAGGTCTTCTGTCCTGGTACACAGTTGCAGAACAAAGGGCTAAGAGCAATTGCTATTGGACCGAGCTAGAAGGCGAAGTATTGGAGCAGATATACAATCAATGGCTTTAACTTTAGAACAACCGATAAGCCTATCAATCATTCATTTGTCGATGAGGAACCTAATTATACCAAAATTTTGGGAGTTTGTGTGAGAGCCTCAGTCTACGATGCCGATCCCGAATTCGACTACTACGGTGTTCTAAGAGATATCGTAGAGATTGAATATTCTGTTGATACGAAGATTGTGCTTTTTAATTGTCGTTGGTTCGACACAACACCCAAGCAAGGATGGAAGATTGACAAACAATTTGGCTTTGTTGATATAAAATATAGAAAAAGATATGGAGGTTTTGAACCATTTGTGTTGGCTAGTCAAACCGTTCAAGTGTACTATACGAGTTATCCTAGCCGACGGCACAGTACCCTGGATTGGTGGGCTGTATGCAAAACCAAAGCAAGAAATACATATAATGATGGGGATGTAGCCTACGAATAGGAAGAGGTGGTCAAGCCTCAACCAACATATATAAGTTTGGTTGGTGTTGAGGATGAGGATTTACAAGATATGGAGGTTGCTGTAGGTGACGTTATGGAGGTTAATGTTGATGAAGAATTGGAAGATGTTGAGGAACAAGTATTGGAAGATGAAGATGAAGATCATAGTGATAGTGAAAATGAAGAAGCAGAAGAAGACACTTCAGAATCAAGCGATGATTCAGAAGACTCTTGAAAAGATGAATCAGACTAGTACGTACGTTTTAATTTAATATACGAGTTCCATTAGTATAATGACATGACAGTAGTTTTTATTTTTAGCACATCATCACTTATTATTTCTTTCAGATTTTTCTATGGCGCCGAGAGGTCGACGTTCACATTTGCAGCTTGGATCTTCATTAAGTCCGCCGAGAGGTCTTCATCATGCCCGCCGAGAGGTTTTCATTACGCCCGACGACCTAGATTTACTGTACTAGTACTTTCTTGTATTAAAATATTTTGGATATGTGTATTAATATTTTTATATTAAAATATTATTCGTATGTGTGTATGAAGCTAATTTTGGATATGTGTGTATGTGTCGTATTAAAACATTTGGGATACGTGTGCATAAAACTGAGAATTTACAGGAAACACAAATACTGATACGTGTGCCTACTGTAAAACTATCGACAGGGATAGGGACTGCTGGAAACACGAATACTGATATTGTATTTGGAAACTGTTTATATGACTGTATATTGTGTGTGTAACTGTCGACATGAATGTAGAGTGCAGGAAACACAAATACTGACATGCAATATTGTATTTAGCGACGGAACGACGATGGAACAGCGACAGAAAACCTGGAACATTGCAGGCTAGCGACAGAACATCGACGATTTTTTTGTCGCTACATGCCTGAAAAATTTACTTTGCAGGCTACCGACGGAATATCGACTGTAGTTTTCGTCGCTAAGGTTCTGGAAAATATTATATTCCAATATAGCGACTGAATAGCGACGTAAATTTTACTTACTATTCCGTCGCTATATTCCTGTCCGACCCCAAAAGCGTATCGAAAACATCTTAGCGACGAAATTTTCTGTCGCTAGCCCGTCGCTACTCTCATGCTGAATTACGCCGCTGCGACGTCGGTAGTTCGTCGGTAACTATAGCGACAGAGTTTCCGTCGCTATTACGTCGCATTTTCCAATCATTAGTGTGTCGCTAAATGCGTCACTAATCAGTCGCTATTTTTGACAAACTAGCGACTGATTTAAATTAGCGACACGTGATTTCTCGACAAACCATTTTCGTCGCTGATATGTCGCTATTTGGCTTTAGCGACGGAAAAAACGACTTTTAGCGACGGATCCCGCCGTCGCTAAAAGCCTATTTTTTGTAGTGAATAACAATTATATATCAGACAACTACATATCCAACAAGCACATAAATAACAACATAAATCACAACTACATATCAGACAAAATATTCAACTTTAAAAAATAACATAATTGTCAACTACATATCCTTCAAAAGTCTGCCCAACAACTTAAGTTTCCAAACAACAAATATATCCTTCAAGTTTCAAACAACAAAAACATCTTTAGAAAAACATCCAGATTACATCCAACTAATGATCGTTCCACATCCAACTACATATCATGTTGGGCCTTTGAACGAGACTCCATATTATTCATGAAGGAGAACTCGACCACGTCGTCGATGCGATCAAGCTCGTTGGCGACCGCGACACTAGTGTCACTTTGGCAACCCCTCCGGAGTGTCTGGGCCAATTCTTTCACCTTTTGAGACTGTAAATAAAAGTATAAGTGAATTAAGTCTACAAACATGAGAGTATAGGACATATAGTCCCCTTTCCCCCGCATATGAGCATCATTCAGTTACCCACCCCCCCTCCATATGAGCAACATAGAGTACCAATCCTCCCCCCTCCCTCTTCCTTATTTTTACCCCCATATCTCATTACATTAGTGCCAGGCCTGTGGCAGTCCTAATGTAAAGCAGGACTGCCACTGTCCTGGCAGTCCTCTTTCATAAGAGGACTGTCAGAACTATGGCAATTCTGCTTTACATTAGGTCTGCCACAGGCCTGGCAGTCCTACTGTATTCAAACCCGGCTGTTGCAGCCGAATGGACAAAACGAGATGCTCGTTTGTCGTCTTCTAGGGTTATAATTTCAAGAAAAAATATGGGTTTATCGTGTTTAAAAATTTCTTTCATGAACCATAAAGAGATTCTAAACCGAATTTATCAAAACTTTTTAGAGAATTAAAAATATTCTAGGGTTTTGAATAGAGTGTACAAAATTCTTGAAGAAATTAGGGAAGAATGTACCTAGATTCTGGTCCCTTCGACTTGCGTGTCATCTCTTCGAATCTACGAATGTTGTTGAAGAAATCTTGGTGGAGGAATTGGGAGTGGAGTGGTGGACACTACAACAAAAAGACCTATTAATGACGCTTGATAAGTGGTTTTTATGACGGCTGATGTGGAAGCGTCATCAAAGTTCAGCAAGACTAGAATCTATGATGGTTTACATTAAAAACGTTATTGACAGTGCTCCAGTGATACGAGCGTTATAAAAAAAGTACAAAAATTTAAGTCGAAACCTCGACTCCCCCGCAATTCTCTCGCACTTAAGAAAAATTCTAAACCCTCTCTCTTTCTCCTTCTCCTTCTCCTCCCGCTCCCCAACTCCCCTCAGCCCACTCCCCGCTCCCCAACTCCCCTCAGCCCGCTCCCCGCTCCCCAACTTCCCTCAGCTCGTTCCTCGCCTCCCTCGGTTACAGACTCCACCGCAGAGGGAAGTCACCGGCGTAGCCTTCACCACATGTTTGTCCTAAAATCTCGATCATTGCTTATTTTATGTCCTAAATTCTGCCTCGACATGATTTTAGTAAAATTTCTTAATTTTTGACAACCATACATGCATCCATCTCTCCAAAATTAGGGTTCTTTTAGGGTTTTTCGACGTCTCCGTCCACGTCGATGATGATCCGAAAAGGGATGCATCATCGTTGACTTCTCTTGATTAAGTGAGTGATTTTGATTTGGATTTTTTCCCTAAAAAAAGATTTTGTTGGGAATTGTTCTATGTGCGCTTCATGTTCGATAAAATAATTGTAAGTACCAAATGCTTGTGTTCTTTGATTTTTTTTTTCTGTTTGTTCTTGTTTAAGGGAGTGTAATTGTATTTGGGGAGCCGAGTCCGGAGCCTCTCCACAGTCACAGCCGCGGCCCGATGAGGTGCTGTGCGTGCCTGCGAGCCGAGTCTGAAGCCTCCCTTCGGTTTCTGATACTAAATTCTGGGATATAAATGTAGCTTCCCTTCCCAAAAATTTTTAAAATATTTTATTATTGTTTATTTTTAATTAAATATAATTTTTGGATTTTTATAAATAATTAATTAGTTAATTGTTACGGTATGGGACTTTAGCCACAGTTGAATTTTGAAGTACCAGACAACTAGGAATCGTGGCACGGATAGTGCAGTGGGGTGCCTTGACTAGAGTTTCAGCCATGACAGGAAAAGCCGAGCCATAAGTATTACCAACTAGAAAAATCAGGCTAAGTTGCGACCTAACCCCCATTGACTAATTAATTATATATTAATTAAGATTATAATTTTAGGAGACCCGGTTGTGCCAATTTAGCCCAAAATGGACCCAAACGAAATCCAAGCCTATGTAGGCATGCTGTGAAACCAGGGACGGCCATGTAGACATTTTATGTGTGTACAAATATTTCTTATTTATTTTAGGACTTGACAAATACTTTCTAAATATTTAATAGTTTATTTTGTTTTAAAATAATTGTACGAATTTCTGAAGCCAAATAAATGGTGTTTGATGAGTTCACCGATATATATTATTGGGTTAATTTCAGTGTTATTAGGGTTGCTATTACTATTAATGTTATTAGTGTGGTTATTAAGTATATAAATTATTTATTATGAATAGTTATTATTATCTTATTCACTATTAAAGATATATATACAATTGTATATCTATTTATTTATGCCTGAATGGAGTTATTTGGTCATGGTTATATATATAGATAAATATACGAGTATACGTATATATATATGTAAACGTATATATAGATAAATATACGAGTGTACGTGTATATGTGTATACGTGTATATAGATAAATATGTGCATACGTGTATATATATAGATATATGTGAGTGGTGTATATATAAATATATATAAATGAGTGTACGTATAAATTTATATATAAACGTATATGTGTGTAAATATATACATATGAATAAATGTGCTAATAGAATGGAGAAAAGGAATAAAACAAATTCAATTAATAAAAACTAAACAAAAATAGCCCAATGAAGCAGCCTCAGCCCGATACTACCTTCCCTCATAGAAACCCAAGCCAGCGGCCCACAGAGCCGGCCCAACCAACTCCCTTCCCACAGAACCCGACCCCCTTTGCTATGGAGCGGCGGACAAAAAACCCCCCGCTGGTATAAGTAGGAATTAGGAGAAAGAATGTAATGCATGTGGTTCGTATTACGTATCTTGGTATACATGTACGTATTTTGACTCGTATTGCATGTCTCCCTGCTTGGTTTATTTGGCATTTTCATTGCTTGGTTCACCTTGGGATTGGTTCGGCTAGGCTTGGGTTTGCTTATTTGGTTCATCATGAACCATGTGGAGAACCCCTTCCTACTACCACCATCTCCATTTATTAACCCCAACAACCACTCTCTCTCTCTTCATTACTTCTCTTCCATTACTTCTTCTTCCTCACCCATTACTCTTCTTCACCTACCAGGAAGAGAGCTAGGCAAGTGTAACTTGCTTCATGGAGGAACTCACATTTTATTGTTCCATTTTCTTCTCCACAAGATTCTAGGCCTCTTTAGTATTTAGTGTTTTCAAATTCCATGGCTCATTCTATATAGATCTAAGTTTCTAGTATTTTTGATTTTCTTGGTTTTGATCTACTAAAATAGCTTGTTTTTGAAAACTAGGAGTTCCATGGGGAAGGCCTCATAATTTTGCACAAGTTTGGTTTTGGGATGGCCGGATTTCACCAAGTCCTTGTCGAGATGGAGTTTCCTTGAGTTCCTGAGCTTTTACGTATGTTTGACCTTGCCATATGGAGAAGATGGAGTTTTACGCACACGTTTACGTGCCAGCGTATCATCTCAGCCTTCTACGCTCACGTTCTAACGTGATTAGCGTAATGCCCCTTTTACGTCCACGCAATAGCGTGCCAGCGTACTCCATTTTATGCTGAGTTCCTATTATTTTACGCTCGGGGCTCTCCCGCTCGTGTAAAACCATGCTCGCGTAAAATCCCTGGCTCGAGCAGACTCTCGCTAGCGTAGAGTTTCACTAGCGTAAAGTTTTGCCCGAGTGTTCACTAGCGTAGAGTTTCACTTGCGTGAAGTTTTGCCCGAGTGTTCACTAGCGTAGAGTTTCATTAGCGTAAAGTTTTTCCCGAGTGTTCACTAGCGTAGAGTTTCGCTCAGGGTTTGCGTGCGTAGAATTCTACTCGCATAAAATCTTACGCGCGTATAACTCCGCCTGCGTAAAACCCGGCTAGCGTAAAACCCCACCCGCATGTACCCTTGCTCGCGTAGAGCTATCTTATCTTGCTTTTGCTAGCGTAAAACCCCACCCGCATGTACCCTTGCTCGCGTAGAGCTATCTTACCTTGCTTTTGCTAGCGTAAGCCATTTTACGCATGGTATGGCAAGTATACCTGACATGATTATCTCGAATTGCTGTTGCGACGGCTAACATGACATGACATGACCTGACAAGAATGATTGACCTGGACACCGTGGACGATTGTGTTTGTATAAATAAACAAGTACTGTCTTGCATCATGTCTAGGACGGGGACCCCTGAATACCACGGTCAGGGGCACCTACTGAAATTGACTAAGGCTAATTAACTAGAATAATTCAGTAGACATGAAGAGATTTCCAGCTACAGGCAATCCCGTTATCTGGGCGCATTCAGTGGACTTGTAGCCTACCGACGAGTAGGGCACATTTCCAGCACACAGTCACGTGTTGCATTCTTCATAAACGGACATTCGACCTGGATAACCTGATGGTCTGCAGGGCTTATGGCTGTTGGAATAATCTCATTGCATCTTGCTAGTAACTAGGCCTGTGATAATCCTAGTTAGTTAAAGTATCAAGCCGTACTCATTGCTTGGCTGTGATTGATTGGATAAAATTTAGCCCAGCTTAGTCTTGCCCCGATCCTGTAAAAGATTGTTACATGACGGGATTATTTATGCTTGTCTTAACAATAACGATCGAGAGTCCAGTTCTGTTCAGACGAAGGGTTACAACCCCGGTCCTTGTTTGGTTTAAGGGTTGTAACCTGGCTCCCGGAGCAGTTCTGTGCCCTCTCTTCATTTATTGTCTTATCGCAACCCCATGCCACATTCGTCATATTTTACCTTACCTTAATATGATGACTATTTATGCTTACCTTGATAATAATGATCAGGGGCCAGTTCTGTTCAGGCGAAGGGTTACAACCTCGGTCCTTGTTTGGTTTAAGAGTTGTAACCTGGCTCCCGGAGCAGTTCTGTGTCTTCTCCTCGTTGTTGTCCTATTTGTATCCCGTGTCATGCTCGTCTTATTTTACAAGAATATGACATGACATGGTTACCTATGATTGCCTTAACAATAAAGATCAGGGGCAAGGTTCTGTTCAGGCGAAGGGTTACAACTCCGGTCCTTATTTGGTTTAAGAGTTGTAACCTGGCTTCCGGAGCAGTTCCTTATCCTCTCTTCATTTATTGTCTTATTTTTACCCTATGCCAAGACTAACCATGTTTCACTTACCTATAGTATTTGAGACGGGTTTCTATTCAGGTGAAGGGCTGCAACCCCGATCCTTGTTTGGTTTAAGGGTTATGACCTGGCTACTTGAATGGTTTTTTCGTACTCAGTTTACTGTTGTTATCTCTATTATTATCAGTTCTTTATTTATTATTTATCTTTAATACTCTATTGTAATATGCTGGTTTTAGTTCCTAAGTGAAGCCTCCTTTGTGGTACTTGCTCTTTCTGGGATCTGACCCAGCTGGTTTTGTGTGGCCAGATATCAGAGCAGCTCCAGAGGTTCTACCTACCTTCCAGCCAGACCACCAGGCGTAACCCTGGCAACGAGTGGATTTTTTTTGTTCTCCCACTTCATTGTAAATTATTCTTTTGAGGCGTTTAGCCGACGAGCACGTGTTAGCTCGGTTGCACCTTTATTTACTGTCTGCCTATGGGCTATAGCATGATTGACAAATCCTAAGGTTGATCATGTATGACTGAAACCCTTGCTTGTCTTGATATTTTGTAACGACTAGCTTCATGATCAACTGAATATGTAATATTTGGGACGCCTTATTATTGTGTATTTGGTGATCTTACATCTTGCAATACTTACTTACTTGTTTGCGATTGAGACACTAGGCTTGTTCATGACCATAGAAGACTGATGGATTGTAGTTAAACCCTCATATATCTAGACAGCCGTGACCGTATAGTGAGATGGATTTCGTTTTATTATGCGTAGCTGGCTATGTATGCCCCCGCTCTCCAGTATTCTGGTTCTGGAACATTACATGGTTTAAGTGGTAGCCCATGCAGGTCTTGTAAATAAAGATATGTAAGGGTTTACCGATTAGATGTCTCAATCAGTACTCGCCCTTGATCTCTGCTTATATTCTCTGAATTCCTGTAATCTTGACCTGATCACATGCTTGTATTGTTGATCTGTCCTGATCCTTCCTTATTGTTTTCTATGTCGTCTTCTTCAGCGGCATTGTTCCTAGACCTGTCGATCAGCAAAGCGAAGCACCTCCCGCAGACCAGCAGCAACCCGGAGATCAAGCCCAGCATTCAGGAGTAGCCTCCAGAGTCGTGCCTACTGGAGGAGAGCCACCAGTTCAGCCTGTCCATCCTGTAGAGCCTAATAATGGCACTTTGGTGGGTCTCATCAGGTCATTATTGGCTTCCCAAGATCGTCGAGGAGATGTCTTACACCAGGCGATGGCAGATGCTTTGACCAGAGGAGGTCATCAGGGTAACAGCACGGCCAACAGCTTCAAGTGCTTGAACCCTCCCTTTTTCGACGGCAGTGAAGATACGATCGCTGCAGATGCATGGCTTCAGGACACAGAGGTGATTCTAGAAGCAGCTAGGACTCCAGAAGACGAAAAGGTGGCCGTGGTGCACCTGCAGTTATTGGATCTTGCCCGCAGCTGGTGGACGTCGCAGGCCGTCGGATTAGTGGCACCCATTGCCTGGGCAGTCTTCATGAAGAGATTCTAAACCAAGTATTTTGACGCTGTAGCTCGGTACGATCTACAGACGAGGTTCACCAATCTGAAGCAGATGGAAAGGACGGTTGATGGATATGCGGCCGAGTTCTTCAGTCTTAGTCGGTTTACTCCTACCTTGGTGGCGATCGAGTTCGACAGAGCCCAGCGGTTCCAGCAGGGGCTTCACTTGGAGATTCTCTTGGCCGTAGAGCAGTTTGAGCATCAGACTTTTGATGCGGTACTGAGGGCAGCCCGGAGGTACGAGTATACCTCCCAGAGGATCGTGGATAGGACCGGAGGTCGAAAGCGGTCCCACAGCCAGATGAATCAGTCTTCAGCACCAGCCCCGGCAGCTAGGGCTTTGACCATTGGAGCTCCGAGGCGGGCGACCTCAGTGACGTCGGTTCAGCATTCTACCCCGACGTACCCTCAGCAGCAGAAGCAGAAGCAGTCTTCCGCAGTGGGATATTTACACTGCGGAAAGCCAGGGCATGTGGTATCAGAGTGTCGCAGAGCACAGGGTTTGTACTTGGTTTATGGTACTCCGGACCACAGGGTTGGGAACTGCCCGAACAGGAGGAGTTCATCGGCCTTTCTAGTCCTTCAGTTAGAGGACCAGCACCAGTCCAGCAGCAGCAGCGACTGCAGTACCCGTTCCCGAGGATATTGCCGACGCAGGCCCAGACATTCCAGCAGCAGAGACCGCAGCAGTATGCCCAAGCCCAAGCCCTGATCCAGAGCAGACAGAGGAATTTTTAGCAGAGGGGACCCGCACCCAGAGGACATGGTCAAGTGCTGGATTTGACCATGGAAGAATAAGGAATAACACCAGGTGAGGTAGTGGCAGGTACTATTCTTGTCAACACCTTTCCAGCTTCAGTATTATTTGATTCTGGTACCTCGTATTCATTTATGTCTGCACGATTTACGATACGGATAGGATTGAAGCTCGAGTCATTATCAGTAAGGCTTAATATACTTACTGGTAGCGGACTTGTGGGAGTATATAGGGTATTTTCCTCGTGTCGGATCGTAGTTAGCGGTAGAGAGTTCCCCGCTAGATTGATAGAGTTCCCGATGACCGATTATGATATGGTCTTAGGGATGGATTGGTTGAGGGACCAGTATGCTTGGATAGACTACCACATTGGCAGGGTTGTTTTTAGCATTCCAGGCGAGCCCGAGTTTTTCTTCTCCCGAGGCGAAGTTGAACCTTCTCCTCCAGTGTTGCGGATGGCAGTAGCAGCAGTACAGTTACCTCGGATAGTCGCAGAGTTTTTATATGTTTTTCCAGAAGCACTTCCAGGGATGCTGCCAGAGCGAGAGATCGAGTTTACCATCGACTTGATTCCTGGGACAGCCCCAGTATCAGAGAGAGTCTACAGGATGGCGCCGTCAGAGTTGGAGATACTGTACAAGATGATTGAAGAACTCAGAACCAAGAAATTCATTCGTGCTAGTGGATCGCCTTGGGGAGCCCTGATGCTTCTTGTAAAAAAGAAGGATGGTACGTCCAGATTATGCGTTGACTATCGTACCTTAAAATCAGTGACAATCAAGAACAGATACCCTCTTCCGAGGATAGATGACTTGTTTGATCAACTCCAAGGGGCAGCAGTATTTTCGAAGATCGACTTGCGTTCTGGATATCATCAGATCAGAGTCAGAGAGCAGGACTTCCCGAAGACAGCTTTCAAATCTAGGTATGGGCATTAGGAGTTCCTTGTGATGCCATTTGGAGCAGCCAATGTGTCGGCTGTATTCATGGACCTCATGAATCGTATCTTTATGCCTTACTTGGACCAGTTCGTGATTGTGTTCCTAGACGACATCCTGGTCTATAGCAAGAATGAGGCAGAGCATGAGCAGCATCTTCGAGTTGTCCTCCAGGTTCTCAGAGAGTACCAGTTGTATGCCAAGTTTAGTAAATGCGAGTTCTGGCTCGATCGCATTTCGTACTTGGGTCATATCATCACCCGAGGAGGAGTTGAAGTGGATCCCCAGAAGATGGTGGCCATAGAATCATGGCCAGTACCTAGCACAGTTGCAGAAGTTCGTAGCTTTCTTGGATTGGCCGGCTACTACCGGCGATTTGTTTCAGACTTTGCTCGGATTTCAGCGCCATTGACCCAGTTGATCCGCAAGGATGTACAGTTTGCTTGGACAGCAGAGTGCCAGGATTCTTTTGAGAAGTTGAAGCGAGGCTTGATGACGGCACCCATTCTCACGCTTCCAGATGGAACCGGAGGATTCTCAGTGTATTGTGATGCTTCGGGCAGAGGTTTAGGATGTGTTCTGATGCAGCATAGAAAGGTAATAGCTTATGCGTCACGTCAACTTTGTAATCATGAGAGGAATTATCTAACCCATGACTTGGAGCTGGCAGCAGTAGTGTTTGCACTTAAGTTGTAAAGGCACTACCTATATGGAGATAGGGTGGAGATTTTTATCGACCATAAGAGCCTGAAATATGTTTTCACCCAGAAGGATCTTAACATGCGTCAGAGGAGATGACTGAAGCTTCTTGTGGATTATGATGTCAACTTGCAGTATCACCCAGGGAAGGCCAACGTCGTTGCAGATGCATTGAGCAGGAGAGCCGAAGTTTATTTACTAACAGCGCAACCAGAGCTGTTAGTCGATCTTCAAAAGATGGGTATAGAAGTTGTTCTCCCTTCCAGTGTGGTATTGATGGCCAGCATGCAAGTTCAGTCCACTATAGTCGAGAGGATCCGGATGGCACAGTCAGCAGATTCCAAGCTTCAGCGACTCAGAGCAGAGTGTGAGGCAGGACGAAGACCAGAGTTATGTATTTATGAAGATGGTACACTTCGACATGGTAATCATCTTTGTGTACCCAGTAGAGATATCAGACAGGAGATCATGGCAGAAGCTCACAGTTCGCAGTATTCCATTCATTCTGACGGTACGAAGATGTATCGTGATATCCGACAGCACTTCTGGTGGAATGGCATGAAAAGGAAGATAGTCCGATTTGTCTCTCGGTGTTTGGTTTGCCAACAAGTCAAGGCTGAACATCAAAGGTCAGCTGGACTTCTTCAGCCCTTGCCAATTCTAGAATGGAAATGGAAGCATATAACCATGGATTTCGTGACTGGATTGCCTAGATCCCCAGCTGGTCGAGATGCTATTTGGGTTATAGTTGACCGGCTCACGAAGGTGGCTCACTTTCTCCCATTCAGAGTTGGTCAGTCGACAGCTCAGCTAGCAGAGATGTATCTCCGGCAGATTGTCAGATTGTACGGTGTAACAATCAGTGTCACCTCGGACAGAGATTCCAGATTTACGTCGTACTTTTGGCACAGCCTGCAAGAGAGTTTAGGAACTCACCTCTAGTTCAGCTCAGCTTATCACCCGCAGACAGATGGTCAGTCGAAACGTACGATCCAGACTCTTGAAGATATGTTATGATCATGTACGTTCGACTTCGGTGGATCGTGGGAAGATCACCTGCACCTGGTGGAGTTCTCGTACAATAATAGTTTCCAGGCCAGCATCCAGATGGCACCGTTCGAGGCACTGTATGGCAGAAAGTGCATATCCCCGCTAGCATGGGATGATATTGGAGAGAGGCAGATGCTCGGTCTGAAAATGATTGCTCAGACCGTTGAAGTGGTCAGGAGAGTCAGAGATCATCTTTGAGTTGTCCAAGATCGCCAGCGTCATTTGGCCGATTCTCATCGGCGATCCTTTGAATTCTCGGTCGGCGACCATGTATTCCTGAGGATTTCGCGTAACCATGGCGTCATTCGTTTCGGCGTACAGAGAAAGCTTAGTCCTATGTATATAGGGCCGTTCGATATTCTGGAGCGAGTAGGTGATGTGTCCTATCGTCTTGCTCTTCCACTGTCCCTAAGAGAGGTGTATGACGTATTCCATGTATCCCAATTGCGACGGTATATCCCGGATCCAAGTCATATCCTTGATCATTCAGAATTGGTTGTTAGTACCAACCTTTCGTATGAGGAGAGGCCCGTATCCATATTGGACCGAGGAGAGAAGATACTCAAGAACAAGACTATCAAGTTAGTCCGTGTTGCTTGGGGTCATCACTCTTTGGATGAGTCAACGTGGGAGCGTGAGGATGATATCCGATCGCGATATCCTGACCTGTTTGACTCGTGAGATATAATGTCTTCCTTATGCCTCATGGCTTCGATTCCTTGCTTGCATGATTGATTGCCTGATTGCTTCACTAGTATAGCTTGCCTATGATTAATATAGCTTGTCCTTACATCTCTAGCCTCATAATTAAATTCCGAGGACAAAATTCTTTTAAGTTGGGTAGAATTGTAAGTCCTGTGGTTCGTATTACGTATCTTGGTATACGTGTACGTATTTTGACTCGTATTGCATGTCTCCATGCTTGGTTTATTTGGCATTTTCATTGCTTGGTTCACCTTGGAATTGGTTCGACTAGGCTTGGGTTTGCTTATTTGGTTCATCTTGAACCAAGTGGAGAAACCCTACCTACCACCACCATCTCTATTTATTAACCCCAACCACCACTCTCTCTCTCTTCATTACTTCTCTTCCATTACTTCTTCTTCCTTATCCATTACTCTTCTTCACCTACCAGGAAGAGAGCTAGGCAAGTGTAACTTGCTTCATGGAGGAACTCACATTTTATTATTCTATTTTCTTCTCTACAAGATTCTAGGCCTCTTTAGTATTTAGTGTTTTTAAATTCCATGGCTCATTCTATATAGATCTAAGTTTCTAGTATTTTTGATTTTCTTGGTTTTGATCTACTAAAATAGCTTGTTTTCGAAAACTAGGAGTTCCATGTGGAAGGCCTCATGATTTTGTACAAGTTTGGTTTTGGGATGGCCGGATTTCACCAAGTCCTTGTCGAGATGGAGTTTCCTTGAGTTTCTGAGCTTTTACGCATGTTTGACCTTGCCATATGGAGAAGATGGAGTTTTACGCACACGTTTACATGCCAGCGTATCATCTCAGCCTTCTACGCTCACGTTCTAATGTGATTAGCATAATGCCCCTTTTACGCCCATGTAATAGCGTGCCAGCGTACTCCGTTTTACGCTGAGTTCCTACAATTTTACGCTCGGGGCTCTCCCGCTCGCGTAAAACCATGCTCGCGTAAAATCCCTGGCTCGAGCAGACTCTCGCTAGCGTAGAGTTTCACTAGCGTAAAGTTTTGCCCGAGTGTTCACTAGCTTAGAGTTTCACTAGCGTAAAGTTTTGCCCGAGTGTTCACTAGCGTAGAGTTTCACTAGCGTAAAGTTTTGCCTGAGTGTTCACTAGCGTAGAGTTTCGCTCAGGGTTTGCGTGCGTAGAATTCTACTCGCGTAAAATCTTACGCGCGTATAACTCCGCATGCGTAAAAGCCGGCTAGCGTAAAACCCTACCCGCATGTACCCTTGCTCGCGTAGAGCTATCTTACCTTGCTCTTGCTAGCGTAAGCCACTTTACGCGTAAAATCCCTTGCTCACGAATTTATTTAATATGTTTGGAAATGATAATTGAACATGGCATGGTATGGCAAGTATACCTGACATGATTATCTCGAATTGCTGTTGCGACGGCTAACATGACATGACATGACCTGACAAGAATGATTGACCTAGACATCGTGGACGATTGTGTTTGTATAAATAAACAAGTACTGTCTTGCATTATGTCTAGGACGGGGACCCCTGAATACCACGGTCAGGGGCACCTACTGAAATTGACTAAGGCTAATTAACTAGAATAATTCAGTAGACATGAAGAGATTTCCAGCTACAGGCAATCCCATTATCTGGGCGCATTCAGTGGACTTGTAGCCTACCGACGAGTAGGGCACATTTTCAGCACACAGTCACGTGTTGCACTCTTCATAAACGGACATTCGACCTGGATAACTGGATGGTCTGCAGGACTTGTGGCTGTTGGAATAATCTCATTGCATCTTGCTAGTAACTAGGCCTGTGATAACCCTAGTTAGTTAAAGTATCAAGCCGTACTCATTGCTTGGTCGTGATTGATTGGATAAAATTTAGCCCAGCTTAGTCTTTCCCCGATCCTGTACAAGATTGTTACATGACGGGATTATTTATGCTTGCCTTAACAATAACGATCGAGGGTCCAGTTCTGTTCAGGCGAATGGTTACAACCCCGGTCCTTGTTTGGTTTAAGGGTTATAACATGGCTCCCGGAGCAGTTATGTGTCCTCTTTTCGTTTATTGTCTTATCGTAACCCTATGCCACATTCGACATGGTTTACCTTACCTTAATACCATGACTATTTATGCTTACCTTGACAATAATGATCAGGGGCCAGTTCTGTTCAGGCGAAGGGTTACAATCCCGGTCCTTGTTTGGTTTAAGAGTTGTAACCTGGCTCCCGGAGCTGTTCTGTGTCTTCTCCTCGTTGTTGTCCTATTTGCATCCCGTGTCATGCTCGTCTTGTTTTACAAGAATATGACATGGTTACCTATGATTGCCTTAACAATAAAGATCAGGGGCAAGGTTCTGTTCAGGCGAAGGGTTACAACTTCGGTCCTTATTTGGTTTAAGAGTTGTAACCTGGCTTCCGGAGCAGTTCTTTATCCTCTCTTCGTTTATTGTCTTATTTTTACTCTATGCCAAGACTAACCATGTTTTACTTACCTATAGTATTTGAGACGGGTTTCTATTCAGGTGAAGGGCTGCAACCCCGGTCCTTGTTTGATTTAAGGGTTGTGACCTGGCTACTTGAATGGTTTCTTCGTACTTAGTTTATTGTTATTATTTCTATTATTATCAGTTCATTATTTATTATTTATCTTTAATACTCTATTGTGATATGCTGGTTTTAGTTTCTAAGTGAAGCCTCCTTTGTGGCACTTGCTCTTTCTGGGATCTGACCCAGCTGGTTTTGAGTGGCCAGATACCAGAGCAGCTCCAGAGGTTCTACCTGCCTTCCAGCCAGATGGTGACCACCAGGCGTAACCCTGGCAACGAGTGGGTTTCTTTTGTTCTCCCACTTCATTGTAAATTATTCTTTTGAGGCGTTTAGCCGACGAGCACGTGTTAGCTCGGTTGCACCTTTATTTACTGTCTGCCTACGGGCTGTAGCATGATTGACAAATCCTAGGGTTGATTATGTATGACTGAAACACTTGCTAGTCTTGACATTTTGTAACGACTAGCTTTATGATCAACTGAATATGTAATATTTGGGACGCCTTATTATTGTGTATTTGGTGATCTTACATCTTACAATACTTACTTACTTACTTGCGATTGAGACACTAGGCTTGTCCATGACCATAGGAGACTGATGGATTGTAGTTAAACTCTCTTATATCTAGACAGCTGTGACCGTATAGTGAGATGGATTTCGTTTCATTATGCGTAGCTGGCTATGTATGCCCCCGCTCTCCATTATTCTGGTTCTGGGGCGTTACAAAGAAACTCGAAGACCAAAACCCTAACTCGAACCCACGCCCATACCCTACCCTGGGCGGCCACTCGCGACCGTGCGCCGCCGCACGGATCGCCGGAGTCGGCCGGCCGCGCGCACAGATTGGACAGCAACCGCGATACCAGTAACAGCAGGTACCCATGTTCACTCCCTATTATCTCCTTCGATATTCGATTGAATTTTGATCTGCGAAACCCTACATAGAGCCGACATTAACCCCCTCGGAATCCCACGATTAAGTTGGTTAAATTTGAGAACCTTTGACCAGCAAACTCGACGCGAAGTCGATCAAAAACTACCCAAAACAGGACTCAAAAACAGATCCAAAACACCAGTTTGAGTGGCGTTTCCCGAACTAAATAATCTGGGTTTTCGAAAACCAACTTCAAACAGTGGAAGACAACATGTACAAGAGTAGAAACCAACTTGCAGAACTTAATTTCGTTAATTATGTAGGAAGTTCTTTGATCGTAAAGTTAGGAGAAAAACTACTTTAAAAACTGGTTTTTTATGAAAAACTTCTCCGATACCACGTGCGTCCCGCCAATCCGGGCGACTTGGTCGCGAACCGAAAGCATCGAAAGGTGCATAACGGCTTCGTGGACATGTGGGCTATGACGGAATTCAAATTGGTCGCGTGTGCACGACGAATTTGATGCGTATCCGTCGAAATTCACCGTATTGGCCTCTGTACAAGTTTTCCAATTACTTTGTGCATGTTCTTCAGATCGAGACGAAACTTATGCCAACAAGACCCTATCATTTTTCTGGTCCTGTATGCCAAATTTGGTCCAATTCTGAGACAGTTGATTGGATCGCCGTTTCGCGGGCCCCACGGTCCGACTCAACGGGCGATTTTGTGCACGGCCCGCCGGAATCTAACTTTGGACATACGGTTGGTTTCGTATCAGAAAATCGGACATGTTGACATATAGTTTGACGACTTTAGAGACCATTGACTCTGGCACGCTTTTTGGTGCAAAGCGGGTCCAACGGCGGACACCGTTTTGACCCAAAATTACCGTTTTACTCCTGTGTCCAGAATTGGACTTAAGGATAGACAATCCCATCTAATTTGACTATTCTGAGAATGTTGGTAATGTTTATTTCAGCATCTGGGGACTTGTTGCATGTGTTGACTTTAGTGACTCATCTGATGTGGTTGTACTATCGGTTTCTCCAGCTAAGGACCTCAGGCAAGTACACTTTCTGATTGCTTTTCGATTCATAGTAGTCTTTTCATTTCATGCTTATACATATGTCTTGCTGCTTGTTGACACGCTCGTCACACGGAGTAGTCGGGAGGGGAAATATCTTAGTAGACATGTGGACTACCCAGAACTATCCCCCGTGTCTTTCGTGGAGAATAGCAGCTGCACACGACACGTACAGGGTGCCGAATTTACCCCCTAACCGTTCACATGTCGAAACGAATATTTTACACCACATAGGTAGATGTCTTTTTATTTTTTCTTTTCTTCTCCACCGTGCCATGTCATCAATACTATCCAGTTTTCATATCTCATATGTTATTTTCATGTCTTGTTAATTCTATTGTGTTTTAGCATTGCCGTCCGTTTGTGTACTTGTTCCATTACTGACTGGAAACCAATATTTTTCAGGTTTAGCCGCGATCACTCTTAGCACTGGGGTGGCATGGGTATGCTGAGGTCAACCTACAAATAGATACACTACTAAAATATGCTAGAATAGCGACGTATATTAGCGACGGCAAAAAAAGCAGTCGCTGATAATTGCCTATAGCGACTCCTTGTGCTACACGTCGCTGAACGTCGCTGCATAGCGACGTTCAGCGACGTAGTATATTTTACGTCGCTGGCGGGCGACGTTTTGCGACGGACGTCCCTTTTACGTCGCTGTATTGCGACGTTTAGCGACGTATAATTTATACGTCGCTGTCTTATTTCATATAGGGCTTCTGGCCAGATCGAAATCACAAAAATTTCACCCAAAAATTTTCTTCCCGCGCGCTCGATCCCCATTTCCCCTCTCCCCCCGACGAACCCTCCCCTCCGGCGACACCCTCCCCTTCTCCCCCCGGTGTAGTGCCCCGTCCCGCGAAGTCAATCGGAGGAACCGAAACGCCGACGGCATTCAGACTTGGCCTTACAACGGTGACTCGAAGACTTCGCTCAGGTGGGGTAGTTTCGGTGAACTTGCCTCATCTCAGCCTTCACTTAATAATTCGTGTGTTTTCAACTTGCACAAGTAGGCTTAATAATAAAAGAGACGAATCCACATAGCTAAAGGGAATTATTCCGACGGATCAAATCGAGTTTAGAACATAGAAAACGTCCTACGGTCGGATTAGAGTTGGTGCACGACGTGCTTTGAAAATGACACTCGGTCCTTCGTCCCGTGGCTTGGGAGAAGGAAAGTTGGTATTCGCCACAAATTATGAGTTAGCCTAAGTCATAGGCGTCGTCCGCGTATATGCTCGATAAAGCATGCACGTTTCCTCGAAGCAAGGCTCGGCGTAGCCTTGATCGTCCCACGAGCTAAGTTATATCGCACGGCTTATGGCATGAGTTAGGTACCCAAAGAATTTGGTTGTAAGTTGAGCGTATGCACGGTCCCACAGTTCTACGGCTGCATATAGCCATTCGTTCCTACGGTATTAGGGCTCGTCGGATGGTGAAACAACTATCACCAACATGTCCAAAATGGTCAAATTAGCTAGAATAGCCTATCCATAAGTCCAATTTGGATACAGGGGCAAAAAGGTAATTTCGAGTCAAAAAGGTGTTCGTATCGAACCCACTTTACACCGAAAAATATGTCAGGATAAAAGTCCTCAAAGCCTAGCAAAGTATATGTTCACGAATCCAGAATGACGATACGAACTCAACGATATATCCGAAATTGGATTCCGATGACCCGATCTCAGATTGGTCCATTGACCCAGATATTGGAATTCGATTTGCACGAAAATACGTGTCGGAGTCAATGTCCACAAAACTCAGTAAATTATATGTCAACAAGTCCAGAATGATGATACGAACTCAACGGTATATCCAGAATTTGATTTCGATGAGCCGATCTCAAAAAGTTCCGTTGACCCGGACCGTGGGGCCTACGTTGCAACGAAATGCATGCTAGGGCCCACGTCCTCTAAACTAAGCAAACTTTATATGAAAACGTGCCAGAAGGACACCACGAGTCTACTGGTGGTGTCAAAAATTGAATCCGGGCTTTCGGATTCAAAAATAGAATTTTACAAGTACAAAATTAAGAATTCGGACGACCAAATTTGGCGTCGAATTCGACCAACCAAACGTGCTCACAATGAAACAAAACTGAAATGGCAAGAAGAGGGTTATACCAGCTATGCACAGGAACTGGTAGCATACCAAACGGAGCTACGATGGCGGAGTTACGAGCTGACGAAGTTGGCTCCACAAAACTGTCCAAAAATAACACAATTTAAAGCGTCAACTTGGTGGCCGGTTTTGATGTATCAAACGACGAAATTAACGGACAAAACTTGATAGGAGTGAAGGGGTATATACCGAGATTGTGACGGAGGAAAGAGTTCACCGATCCAACGGTCGGATTTTCCCAAAAATGTGTACGAAGTCGCAGCGACGAAACACGAATTCTGAGTTCAAAACTCGCGCGCGCCGACGGGATTCCGTGCAAGACACACGAATCGGGCGTTTCTGGCGCTGGGGACGAGGGGCGCACTACGGGGGCCTGCCCGGGGGTTCGTCGGAGTCGCACGCAGCTTGGGGGCTTGCCGACGGCGTCTGCGGTCGCGGCGGCACGCGGTCGACCGGCTTGGCGCGCCACTGCTGCTGCCTGCCTGTTGTACTGCAGCTGCGCTGCTGCCTCATTGCTGCTGCTGCCACTCGCGATGTCTTGCGGCAGGGCGGCGAGGCTGCATGCGGCGGAGCGACGACAGCGGTGGTGCCCGTGGCGGCGACGAATGATGGTGGTGGTGTGGATGGTGATAGTGGTGATGAAGATGGTGAGGATGATGATAATGATGGAAGTAGTGGTGATGGTGTGATATAATGAAGAAGCAGGAAAGAATGGGGTAGTTGTCGGCAAAGACATGGGGGGAGAGTGTGCTGGTGTAGGGAGAGGGGTGTATGTGTGTAGGTGTGAAGAGAGAGAGAGAGATATTTGTGTGTGTGTGTGTATATATATATTATATAGAAAGAGAGAGAATGAGAGATTAATTGAAAGAGAGAGAGAGAATGGAGAGAGAGGGAGGGGTAGGCCGGCCACATGGGGGGTGATTTATGTGTGTGGAGAGAGAGTGATTTAAGTGAAGAGAGAGGGAGAGTGTACTATATATATATATATATATATATATATATATATATATATATATATATATATATATATATATATATATATATATATATATAATATAGAGAGAAAATGAGATATTTGTGTAAAGAGGAGGATATTTTGTGTAGCGAAAAAGACAAATACAATAATGGCGTGTATGGGCACTCATGATAGGGCATACCCCAAATTAGATTGGGTGTTGGGCCAAGTTTGGTTGAGTTGGGGCCAAGATTTAATTAAAATAACAAATTTAAACCAATTAAAATCATGGATGAAATGGGAGCACAAGGGAGATCAATTTGGTGGCACACAAGTGGCACGCGCATAGTAGACTCAAAACAGGCCAGGGCCATATATTGGATCGACTGGATTTGACGATGTCGGGCCCAAAAATTAAGTTGGAAGTTAAGTCACGAATTACGGCATACGATAAATTGGTCTAAATTGACCCGAAAGTTGTGCGAAGTAAATGGAACACAAGGGAACAAGTTTGAGTGGGACACGATATATCAAATTGAAGATAATCTCGTCTACTACAAACTTCAAGAAGAAAGTTTCCAAAGACTGGCATCCCCGATGCTCCAAAAATCAGAGTCACGGTAAAGAGCATTTAATGATCAAAATTAATTAAATAAAAATGAATTATCGAAAACAATTCATTTAGAAAATTTAAAAATAAATCCCAAAAATTTAGGGGACTTACACAATCGGTAACATGAGAGTATGATTGGCTTGACGGACGATTTCAAGGCGGGCGTCGAGCAATTTCTCATATATGCAAGTAGCCATGCCGATTTCATGGACGGAAGGCGCATAAAGTGCCCTTGTGTCAAATGTAAGAATATACCATTTAGAGAGGTGTCACTCGTGAGAGAGCACCTTTATAAGAAGGATTTCATTCCGAACTACAATGTGTGGATTAATCAAGGAGAATCTTCGGCTTCGCAATCTCAGTCCTTCTTCAATACCTAGGTGAGAGATTCTACTCTCGGAGATCATTTTGAATATCGACAACCAACAAACTTGGCACGTGAGATGGTATTAGATTTTGTTGTGGCACATGAGGATCTGAATCCTGATGAAAAGGAGTTCTACGATATGTTCAAGCATGCTGATACTCCGTTATATTCGGGTTGTGATTCTCATTCGGTATTGTCGGTAGTGATGCGGCTGTTGAACCTTAAATCTAATTTTAACTTACCGCAAGAATGCTATGACCGGATAATTCAGCTTGTAAGAGAGTTGTTGCCAAAAGGATCAAATAATTTGCCTGAAAGCTTTTACAAGTCGAAGATGATGATGCAAAAACTCGGATTGGGCTACCAGAAGATAGACTGTTGTCGAAATGGTTGTATGCTATACTACAAGGAGAACAGTGATAAAGACAAATGTATTTTCTGTGACGAGGACCGGTACAAGCCAATCCGGGGCAAAAGAAAATCAATTACCCGGACACGGATGCGCCCATACAAGTATATACAGTTCTTGCCAATCACAAAGAGGCTGCAGAGGATGTATATGTCTGCAAATACTGCACAACACATGACATGGCATAACAAAGAACGGAAGATGGATGAAGGAGAATTATCTCATCCTGCTGATAGAGAAGCATGGAAGCATTTTGATCGGTGTCATCCTTGTCACGCCCCAACTCGCCAAATCGATCGTCATCGCCTTGACTCGAGATAAATTGATCCCACGAGTCGGGACGTGATGCTGCACAAGTCTTTATTGGACTTGTACAAGGCAAGAATGTGCATTTGATATTTCTTTTGACACGATGCGTTGAAATTAAATAGTGCAGAGAGTTGAAGACATAGAATAGGAAAAAAATTAGCTTTTCATTCATAAAACTTGCAAAGTATGTACAAGGTCATTTTTATATTACATATGTTGTTGCGGCTATATCTTGAAAATACAAAAGAAAACTCTCGACAAGCTTGCCATGAAATAATCTTTGGCGTTCCATACATTCATGCTCCTCTATACATTTGAACAAAAGTCTTCGATCTGAATTGGGCTTCAAAATACTTCAAAATAGGAGAGCTTCGAGCCGCCTCCCGTTCTTCAGCTTCAGTCGAGTCTCGAGCTCCCGTAGTGCACTTGTTACCTGGAGAGTTGGGGGTTAGAACACTTGCTAGTGGATGGGACGAACCTACTCGTCTAAACCGGCACTGCTTATTAAGGATTCTAGCATACGAAGTGATCTTTCTATTTATAACTATATGATTTGCAGTTCATATCGAAGGCACGTTTTAAACGATAACAACATAACCAATTTTAACCATTCTTACCACGGCCGTGCTCCTTTCCTGCACAAAATATACATAATACTTACCACCTGCACAAGACAATAGGTGAGCATGCAATCTATCTTATATGCGGTTATTGGTGATATCGACACCATGAAGGAAGATTACGTAGCATTACGACGCATCCTACCAGTCCAGGTTGCGAGCCTAACTGGAGGTCTCGCAATGCCTCGTGCCGAAGCACGATTCCATAATTTCCTCCTAGGCCGATTCGGTCCCAGCGCCCCGGATACCGTCTCGAGGAAAGCTCACCTTGTGCACAAGTCGTCCATGACCATGCGAATGTATGAACAGTTTAATATGTATAAAGTAAATTGCATAGCGTAAACATTATTAAACCACATAATCATTTCTACTCGTACAAGGGTTCTTTTCTTCGAAGTCGTACATTCCGATTTTAAATCCCTTAGGTACCAAATTCTCCTGGAGTAATATACCGCAACCAAAGTTTCTTCCTTACGTTTTCCAGAACATGAAATAAATTCTATCTCTTTCCTAGAACTTTATCTTTTCTCTACTTAGTGTGAAACTTATAGGTTCAGAGTTAACTTCTCTAAGTTGTTATATTATCCCAAGTTCTTGATCTTAGTGGCAAAGCATACATCCCGTTAGCATCATCGATTTGAACGTTGAACTTTAAGAATTTTGTTGGCGGGAAGGAGTAGAAAAGAAGGGACCGAAGAACCACCCACCTAGAGAGATTGTGCCGGGAGTCGAAGAACGCTTCACGATGGTCAAGCGTCAGTTACACGAACTCCTGCAATGGCACGAGCATCGAATTAGAACCCTTCCTTCAATCCTTCCTTCAAAATTCTCAAAGACGCATTCAGAAATCGACGCAAAAGCACACTTATCAAACCCACGTAACAATTCATTCGGAAAGCCAAGAAAACCAACAAAACCAACAGCAGACCGGTTGCGTCGCTCCCTTTAGAGTTTATTCGCCAAGACACAGTCTACTGCATCTAGGACTTATTTCAGCAGTAGCCGATCCATTAGTTGGAACAGTACTCGTATCACTCGTCCAAATCGATTTTATTGATGCTATGGTTCTCGTATACCAAACTCGTCGCTGAGTCAGACTAGCCATCTATGTTCCCGACCATGTCTGACTTGCCACGAGCCTATTACATAGTACTTCGCCCCAACGGGAGCGGGACACTACAATTCTGATTTTGCTGCGGAGCCTAGGAATGTTCGATTGGCTTTATGTTCTGATGGATTCACTCCATTCGGACAGTCGGGGACGCAATACTCTTGTTGGCCGGTAATTTTGATCCCGTACAATCCACCACCGTGGATGTGCCTGAAAATTTCTTACGTGTTCCTCACACTTATCATACCCGGTCCAAGAAATCCAAAGAAGAATATCGATATCTACTTACAACCGTTGGTGGACGAGTTGAAACAATTATGGAAGTTTGGCGTCCAGACGTTTGATATATCGATGGAGCAGAACCTTCAGATGAGGGCGATGCTCATGTGGACCATCAACGATTTTCCAGCTTGTGGGATGTTATCGGGGTGGAGTACTCATGGTATTATGTCATGTCCGATATGCATGTGGAAGAGTAAGGCATTCCGCCTTCAGAATGGAGGAAAGGCATTTTTTTATTGCCCCCGCCAGTTTCTTCCTTCATCACATTCGTGGAGAAGGAACAGAGATGACATCAGGGATGGTAAACGGAAAGTATCTCTTCCCCCGTTGAGATTAACGGAAGATGTAGTTTGGGAAGAGGTTCGAGATTTACCGACTGTCATGGAAAATTCGGGATCGGGCCATCACATTGAAGGCTTCGGACAACATCACAATTGGACGAAACGGAGTATCTTTTGAGATTTGCCTTATTGGCCGGACAATCTCATAAGAAACAATCTTGATGTCATGCATATTAAAAAAAATATTTGACAACATATTTAATATTGTGATGGATATTAAGGGAAAATTGAAAGACAATATTAAAGCAAGGAAGGACTTAAAAATTATTTGCAAGCGTCCAGAGTTGCATCTGTCGCAAAGGTCCAATGGTAACTGGGTGAAGCCTCCAGCACCATTTACATTGAGTAGAGATGATAAACTGATAATATGTAAATGGATTTCAAAGTTGAGATTTTCTGACGGTTACGTATCGAATCTGGCAAGATGTGTCGATCTCAACGAACGCAGGTTGATAGGGATGAAGAGTCATGATTGTCACGTTTTCATGGAGCGATTACTTCCTATCACTTTTAGAGAGATGCTACCTTCTCATGTGTGGACTCCGCTGGCCGAGTTATCTATCTTCTTTAGAGATTTGTGTTCAAGTAAGTTGACGGTGCAACATAAGCTAGAACTTGAGGAGAAAGTTGTAGTGATGTTATGCAAGTTAGGAAGGGTGTTCCCTTCCGGCTTCTTTGATAGTATGGAACATTTGCCGATTCATCTTGCATACGAAGTACGTGTCGGTGCTCCCGTCCATTATCGATAGATGTACCCATTTGAGAGGTATAAAATAATCTTCTAATTTGTAATTTTTATTTAAATAATTCTAATATTTAATATATTTCTTATAGATATCTAGGTCACCTGAAGAAGAAAGTGGGCAATAAGGCTCATGTAGAAGCTTCAATATACGAAGCGTACATCATTGAGGAGGTTTCTAACTTCTTCTCGATCTACTTTGATACTCATGTCCGAACAAATCGGGGAATGATGAAGGTGATATCAATGTACCGAACGAAGGGATCCGTACAATCTTCAATGTGGGGGGCAAGCCGACAAGTGCGACTAAATTACGGTGGTTGGATGACGATGAGTTTGAAGCCGCACATCGGTATATATGCCTCAATAGCGGTATCCAAGAGATGGAAGATATTGAAAAGTAAGCGACACCATTTAGTCATTCTAAATTCGATATTTAGAAGTGTGCTAACGTTTCTCCCTATTATTATAGTACTTTTAGAGATGAGATTAGAATGGAAAGACCTGATATTGATGATGATGATCTTGCTAGAGAGGTCGATATGAAGTTTCCGTCGTGGTTCCAAAATTATGTAAGGATTATATTCATTAGCCATTCTAAATTCGATATGTTACTACCCACACTTTGTCTAATAACTTTTCTGATACTACCCACACTAGGTCTTCTGTCCTGGTACACAGTTGCAGAACAAAGGGCTAAGAGCAATTGCTATTGGACCGAGCAAGAAGGCGAAGTATTGGAGCGGATATACAATCAATGGCTTTAACTTTAGAACTACCGATAAGCCTATCAATCATTCATTTGTCGATGAGGAGGCTAATTATACCAAAATTTTGGGAGTTTGTGTGAGAGCCTCAGTCTACGATGCCGATCCCGAATTCGACTACTACGGTGTTCTAAGAGATATCGTAGAGATTGAATATTCTGTTGATACGAAGATTGTGCTTTTTCATTGTCGTTGGTTCGACACAACACCCAAGCAAGGATGGAAGATTGATAAACAATTTGGCTTTGTTGATATAAAATATGAAAAAAGATATGGAGGTTTTGAACCATTTGTGTTGGCTAGTCAAACCGTTCAAGTGTACTATACGAGTTATCCTAGCCGACGGCACAGTACCCTGGATTGGTGGGCTGTATGCAAAACCAAAGCAAAAAATACATATAATGTTGGGGATGTAGCCTACGAAGAGGAAGAGGTGGTCAAGCCTCAACCAACATATATAAGTTTGGTTGGTGTTGAGGATGAGGATTTAGAAGATATGGAGGTTGCTGTAGGTGACGTTATGGAGGTTAATGTTGATGAAGAATTGGAAGATGTTGAAGAACAAGTATTGGAAGATGAAGATGAAGATCATAGTGATAGTGAAAATGAAGAAGCAGAAGAAGACACTTCGGAATCAAGCGATGATTCAGAAGACTCTTGGAAAGATGAATCAGACTAGTACGTACGTTTTAATTTAATATACGAGTTCCATTAGTATAATGACATGACAGTAGTTTTTATTTTTAGCACATCATCACTTATTATTTCTTTCAGATTTTTCTATGGCGCCGAGAGGTCGACGTTCACATTTGCAGCTTGGATCTTCATTAAGTCCGCCGAGAGGTCTTCATCATGTCCGCCGAGAGGTTTTCATTACGCCCGACGACCTAGATTTACTGTACTAGTACTTTCTTGTATTAAAATATTTTGGATATGTGTATTAATATTTTTTATATTAAAATATTATTTGTATGTGTGTATGAAGCTAATTTTGGATATGTATGTATGTGTCGTATTAAAACATTTGGGATACGTGTGCATGAAACTGAGAATTTACAGGAAACACAAATACTGATACGTGTGCCTACTGTAAAACTATTGATAGGGATAGGGACAGCTGGAAACACGAATACTGATATTGTATTTGGAAACTGTTTATATGACTGTATATTGTGTGTGTAACTGTCAACATGAATGTAGAGTGCAGGAAACCCAAATACTGACATGCAATATTGTATTTAGCGACGGAACGACGATGGAACAGCGACAGAAAACCTAGAACATTGCAGGTTAGCGACAGAACATCGACGATTTTTTCGTCGCTACATGCCTGAAAAATTTACTTTGCAGGCTACCGACGGAATAGCGATTGTAGTTTTCGTCGCTAAGGTTCTGGAAAATATTATATTTCAGTATAGCGACTGAATAGCGACGTAAATTTTACTTACTATTTCGTCGCTATATTCCTGTCCGACACCAAAAGCGTATCGAAAACATCTTAGCGACGAAATTTTCTGTCGCTAGCCCGTCGCTACTCTCATGCTGAATTACGCCGCTGCGACGTCGGTAGTTCGTCGGTAACTATAGCGACAGAGTTTCCGTCGCTATTACGTCGCATTTTCCAATCATTAGTGTGTCGCTAAATGCGTCACTAATCAGTCACTATTTTCGACAAACTAGCAACTGATTTAAATTAGCGACACGTGATTTCTCGACAAACCATTTCCGTCGCTGATATGTCGCTATTTGGCTTTAGCGACAGAAAAACGACTTTTAGCGACGGATCCCGCCGTCGCTAAAAGCCTATTTTTTGTAGTGAATAACAATTATATATCAGACAACTACATATCCAACAAGCACATAAATAACAACATAAATCACAACTACATATCAGACAAAATATTCAACTTTAAAAAATAACATAATTGTCAACTACATATCCTTCAAAAGTCTGCCCAACAACTTAAGTTTCCAAACAACAAATATATCCTTCAAGTTTCAAACAACAAAAACATCTTTAGAAAAACATCCAGATTACATCCAACTAATGATCGTTCCACATCCAACTACATATCATGTTGGGCCTTTGAACGAGACTCCATATTATTCATGAAGGAGAACTCGACCACGTTGTCGATGCGATCAAGCTCGTTGGCGACCGCAATACTAGTGTCACTTTGGCAACCCCTCCGGAGTGTCTGGGCCAATTCTTTCACCTTTTGAGACTGTAAATAAAAGTATTAGTGAATTAAGTCTACAAACATGAGAGTATAGGACATACAGTCCCCTTTCCCCCGCATATGAGCATCATGCAGTTACCCACCCCCCTCCATATGAGCAACATAGAGTACCAATCCTCCCCCCTCCCTCTTCCTCATTTTTACCCCCATATCTCATTACATTAGTGCCAGGCCTGTGGTAGTCCTAATGTAAAGCAGGACTGCCACTGTCCTGGCAGTCATCTTTCATAAGAGGACTGTCAGAACTATGGCAATTCTGCTTTACATTAGGACTGCCACAGGCCTGGCAGTCCTACTGTATTCAAACCCGGCTGTTGCAGCCGAACGGCCAAAACGAGATGCTCGTTTGTCGTCTTCTAGGGTTAGAATTTCAAGAAAAAATATGGGTTTGTCGTGTTCAAAAATTCCTTTCATGAACCATAAAGAGATTCTAAACCAAATTTATCAAAACTTTTTAGATAATTAAAAATATTCTAGGGTTTTGAATAGAGTGTACAAAATTCTTGAAGAAATTAGGGAAGAAAGTACCTAGATTCTGGTTGCTTTGACTTGCGGGTCATCTCTTCGAATCTACGAATGTTGTTGAAGAAATCTTGGTGGAGGAATTGGGAGTGGAGTGGTAGACACTACAACAAAAAGACCTATTAATGACGCTTGAGCAGTGGTTTTCATGACGGCTAATGTGGAAGCGTCATCAAAGTTCAGCAAGACTAGAATCTATGACGGTTTACATTAAAAACGTTATTGATAGTGCTCCAGTGATACGAGCGTTATAAAAAAAGTACAAAAATTTAAGTCGAAACCTCGACTCCCCCGCAATTCTCTCGCACTTAAGAAAAATTCTAAACCCTCTCTCTTTCTCCTTCTCCTTCTCCTCCCGCTCCCCAACTCCCCTCAGCCCACTCCCCGCTCCCCAACTCCCCTCAGCCCGCTCCCCGCTCCCCAACTTCCCTCAGCCCGTTCCTCGCCTCCCTCGGTTACAGACTCCACCGCAGAGGGAAGTCACCGGCGTAGCCTTCACCACCTGTTTGTCCTAAAATCTCGATCATTGCTTATTTTATGTCCTAAATTCTGCCTCGACATGATTTTAGTAAAATTTCCTAATTTTTGACAACCATACATGCATCCATCTCTCCAAAATTAGGGTTCTTTTAGGGTTTTTCGACGTCTCCGTCCACGTCGACGATGATCCGAAAAGGGATGCATCATCGTTGACTTCTCTTGATTAAGTGAGTGATTTTGATTTGGATTTTTTTCCCTAAAAAAAGATTTTGTTGGGAATTATTCTATGTGCGCTTCATGTTCGATGAAATAATTGTAAGTACCAAATGCTTGTGTTCTTTGATTTTTTTTTCTGTTTGTTCTTGTCTAAGGGAGTGTAATTGTATTTGGGGAGCCGAGTCCGAAGCCTCTTCACAGTCACAGCCGCGACCCGACGAGGTGCTGTGTGTGCCTGCGAGCCGAGTCCGAAGCCTCCCTTCGGATTCTGACACTAAATTCTGGGATATAAATGTAGCTCCCCTTCCCGAAAATTTTTGAAATATTTTATTATTGTTTATTTTTAATTAAATATGATTTTTGGATTTTTATAAATAATTAATCAGTTAATTATTACGGTATGGGACTTTAGCCACAGTTGAGTTTAAAGTACCAGACAACTAGGAATCGTGGCACGGATAGTGCAGTGGGGTACCTTGACTAGAGTTTCAGCCATGACAGGAAAAGCCGAGCCATAAGTATTTCCAACTAGGAAAACCAGGCTAAGTTGCGACCTAACCCCCATTGACTAATTAATTATATATTAATTAAGATTATAATTTTAGGAGACCCGGTTGTGCCAATTTAGCCCAAAATGGACCCAAACGAAATCCAAGCCTATGTAGGCACGCTGTGAAACCAGGGACGGCCATGTAGACATTTTATGTGTGTACAAATATTTCTTATTTATTTTAGGACTTGACAAATACTTTCTAAATATTTAATAGTTTATTTTGTTTTAAAATAATTGTACGAATTTCTGGAGCCAAATAAATGGTGTTTGATGAGTTCACCGATATATATTATTGGGTTAATTTCAGTGTTATTAGGGTTGCTATTACTATTAATGTTATTAGTGTGGTTATTAAGTATATAAATTATTTATTATGAATAGTTATTATTATCTTATTCTCTATTAAAAAAAATATATATACAATTGTATATCTATTTATTTATGCCTGAATGGAGTTATTTGGTCATGGTTATATATAGATAAATATACGAGTATACGTATATATATGTAAACGTATATATAGATAAATATACGAGTGTACGTGTATATGTGTATACGTGTATATAGATAAATATGTGCATACGCGTATATATATAGATATATGTGCGTGGTGTATATATAAATATATATAAATGAGTGTACGTATAAATATATATATACGTATATGTGTGTAAATATATATATATGAAAAAATGTGCTAATAGAATGGAGAAAAGGAATAAAACAAATGCAATTAATAAAAACTAAACTAAAACAGCCCAATGAAGCAGCCTCAGCCCGATACTACCTTCCCTCATAGCAACCCAAGCCAGCGGCCCACAGAGCCGGCCCAACCAACTCCCTTCCCACAGAACCCGACCCCCTTTGCTATGTAGCGGCGGACACAAAACCCCCCGCTGGTATAAGTAGGAATTAGGAGAAAGAATGTAATGTCTGTGGTTCGTATTACGTATCTTGGTATACGTATACGTATTTTGACTCGTATTGCATATCTTCCTGCTTGGTTTATTTGGCATTTTCATTGCTTGGTTCACCTTGGGATTGGTTCGGCTAGGCTTGGGTTTGCTTATTTGGTTCATCATGAACCATGTGGAGAACCCCTACCTACCACCACCATCTCCATTTATTAACCCCAACCACCACTCTCTCTCTTCATTACTTCTCTCCCATTACTTCTTCTTCCTCACCCATTACTCTTCTTCACCTAACAGGAAGAGAGCTAGGCAAGTGTAACTTGCTTCATGGAGGAACTCACATTTTATTGTTCCATTTTCTTCTCCACAAGATTCTAGGCCTCTTTAGTATTTAGTGTTTTCAAATTCCATGTCTCATTCTATATAGATCTAAGTTTCTAGTATTTTCGATTTTCTTGGTTTTGATCTACTAAAATAGCTTGTTTTTGAAAACTAGGAGTTCCATGTGGAAGGCCTCATAATTTTGCACAAGTTTAGTTTTGGGATGGCCAGATTTCACCAAGTCCTTGTCTAGATGGAGTTTCCTTGAGTTCCTGAGCTTTTACGCATGTTTGACCTTGCCATATGGAGAAGATGGAGTTTTACGCACACGTTTACGTGCCAGCGTATCATCTCAGCCTTCTACGCTCACGTTCTAACGTGATTAGCGTAATGCCCCTTTTACGCCCACGCAATAGCGTGCTAGCGTACTCCATTTTATGCTGAGTTCCTATAATTTTACGCTCGGGGATCTCCCGCTCGTGTAAAACCATGCTCGCGTAAAATCCCTGGCTCGAGCAGACTCTCGCTAGCGTAGAGTTTCACTAGCGTAAAGTTTTGCCCGAGTGTTCACTAGCGTAGAGTTTCACTAGCGTGAAGTTTTGCCCGAGTGTTCACTAGCGTAGAGTTTCACTAGCGTAAAGTTTTTCCCGAGTGTTCACTAGCGTAGAGTTTCGCTCAGGGTTTGCGTGCGTAGAATTCTACTCACGTAAAATCTTACGCGCGTATAACTCCGCCTGCGTAAAACCCGGCTAGCGTAAAACCCCACCCGCATGTACCCTTGCTCGTGTAGAGCTATCTTACCTTGCTTTTGCTAGCGTAAGCCACTTTACGCTTGAAGGCCCCTCGGTCTAGCGTAGTAGTACGTGCGTAGAGACTTGAGTTCCTATGGCGTACACCTTTACCCTTTTTTTATATATATATTTTTACGCCCATTTTATATCCTTACGCCTTTTGTCATGAACTTGATAATTATGAATTTATTTAATATGTTTAGAAATGATAATTGAACATGGAATGGTATGGCAAGTATACCTGACATGACTATCTCGAATTGCTGTTGCGACGGCTAACATGACATGACATGACCTGACAAGAATGATTGACCTGGACATCGTGGACGATTGTGTTTGTATAAATAAACAAGTACTGTCTTGCATCACAGTCATGTATTGCATTCTTCATAAACGAACATTCGACCTGGATAACCAGATGGTCTGCAGGGCTTATGGCTGTTGGAATAATCTTATTGCATCTTGCTGGTAACTAGGCCTGTGATAACCCTAGTTAGTTAAAGTATCAAGCCGTACTCATTGCTTGGCCGTGATTGATTGGATGAAATTTAGCCCAGCTTAGTCTTGCCCCGATCCTGTAAAAGATTGTTACATGACGGGATTATTTATGCTTGCCTTAACAATAACGATCGAGGATCCAGTTCTGTTCAGGTGAAGGGTTACAACCCCGATCCTTGTTTGGTTTAAGGGTTGTAACTGGCTCCCGGAGCAGTTTTGTGCCCTCTCTTCATTTATTGTCTTATCGCAACCCCATGCCACATTCGTCATATTTTACCTTACCTTAATACGATGACTATTTATGCTTACCTTGACAATAATGATCAGGGGCCAGTTCTGTTCAGGCGAAGGGTTACAACCTCGGTCCTTGTTTGGTTTAAGAGTTGTAACCTGGCTCCCGGAGCAGTTCTGTATCTTCTCCTCGTTGTTGTCCTATTTGTCTCCCGTGTCATGCTCGTCTTATTTTACAAGAATATGACATGACATGGTTACCTATGATCGCCTTAACAATAAAGATCAGGGGCAAGGTTCTGTTCAGGTGAAGGGTTACAACTCCGGTCCTTGTTTGGTTTAAGAGTTGTAACCTGGCTTCCGGAGCAGTTCCTTATCCTTTCTTCATTTATTGTCTTATTTTTACCCTATGCTAAGACTAACCATGTTTCACTTACCTATAATATTTGAGACGGGTTTCTATTCAGGTGAAGGGCTGCAACCCCGGTCCTTGTTTGGTTTAAGGGTTGTGACCTGGCTACTTGAATGGTTTTTTCGTACTCAGTTTGCTGTTGTTATCTCTATTATTATCAGTTCTTTATTTATTATTTATCTTTAATACTCTATTGTAATATGCTGGTTTTAGTTCCTAAGTGAAGCGTCATTTGTGGCACTTGCTCTTTCTGGGATCTGACCCAGCTGATTTTGTGTGGCCAGATATCAGAGCAGCTCCAGAGGTTCTACCTACCTTCCAGCCAGACCACCAGGCGTAACCCTGGCAACGAGTGGATTTCTTTTGTTCTTCCACTTTATTGTAAATTATTCTTTTGAGGCGTTTAGCCGACGAGCACGTGTTAGCTCGGTTACACCTTTATTTACTGTCTGCCTATGGGCTGTAGCATGATTGACAAATCCTAAGGTTGATCATGTATGACTGAAACTCTTGCTAGTCTTGATATTTTGTAACGACTAGCTTCATGATCAACTGAATATGTAATATTTGGGACGCCTTATTATTGTGTATTTGGTGATCTTACATCTTGCAATACTTACTTACTTGTTTGCGATTGAGACACTAGGCTTGTTCATGACCATAGAAGACTGATGGATTGTAGTTAAACCCTCATATATCTAGACTTCCGTGACCGTATAGTGAGATGGATTTTGTTTCATTATGCGTAGCTGGCTATGTATGCCCCCGCTCTCCAGTATTCTAGTTCTGGAGCATTACATGGTTTAAGTGGTAGCCCATGCAGGTCTTGTAAATAAAGATATGTGAGGGTTTACCGATTAGATGTCTCAATCAGTACACGTCCTTGATCTCTGCTTATATCCTCTGAATCCCTGTAATCTTGACCTGATCACATGCTTGTATTGTTGATCTGTCCTGGTCCTTCTTTATTGTTTCCTATGTCGTCTTCTTCAGCGGCATTGTTCCTGGACCTGTCGATCAGCAAAGCGAAGCACCTCCCGCGGACCAGCAGCAACCCGGAGATCAAGCCCAGCATTCAGGAGTAGCCTCCAGAGTCGTGCCTACTGAAGGAGAGCCACCAGTTCAGCCTGTCCATCCTGCAGAGCCTAATAATGGCACTTTGGTGGGTCTCATCAGGTCATTATTGGCTTCCCAGGATCGTCGAGGAGATGCCTTACACCAGGCGATGGCAGATGCTTTGACCAGAGGAGGTCATCAGGGTAACAGCACGGCCAACAGCTTCAAGTGCTTGAACCCTCCCTTCTTCGACGGCAGTAAAGATGCGATCGCTGCAGATGCATGGGTTCAGGACACAGAGGTGATTCTAGAAGCAGCTAGAACTCCAGAAGACGAGAAGGTGGCCGTGGTACGCCTGCAGTTATTGGATCTTGCCTGCAGCTGGTGGACGTCGCAGGCCGTCGGATTAGTGGCACCCATTGCCTGGGCAGTCTTCATGAAGAGATTCCAGACCAAGTATTTTGACGCTGTAGCTCGGTACGATCTACAGACGAGGTTCACCAATCTGAAGCAGATGGGCAGGACGGTTGATGGATATGCGGCCGAGTTCTCCAGTCTTAGTCGGTTTGCTCCTACCTTGGTGGCGATCGAGTTCGACAGAGCCCAGCGGTTCCAGCAGGGGCTTCACTTGGAGATTCTCTTGGCCGTAGAGCAGTTTGAGCATCAGACTTTTGATGCGGTACTGAGGGCAGCCCGGAGGCACGAGTATACCTTCCAGAGGATCGTGGATAGGACCGGAGGTCGAAAGCGGTCCCACAGCCAGATGAATCAGTCTTCAGCACCAGCCCCGACAGCTAGGGCTTTGACCATTGGAGCTCCGAGGAGGGCGGCCTCAGTGATGTCGGTTCAGCATTCCACCCCGACGTACCCTCAGCAGCAGAAGCAGAAGCAGTCTTCCGCAATAGGATGTTTACACTGCAGAAAGCCAGGGCATGTGGTATCAGAGTGTCGCAGAGCACAGGGTTTGTGCTTGGTTTATGGTACTCCGGACCACAGGGTGGGAACTGCCCGAACAGGAGGAGTTTATCGGCCTTCTCTAGTCCTTCAGTTAGAGGACCAGCACCAGTCCAGCAGCAGCAGCGGCTGCAGTACCCGTTCCCGAGGCCATTGCCGACGTAGGCCCAGGCTTTCCAGCAGCAGAGATCGTAGCAGTATGCCCAAGCCCAAGCCCGAATCCAGAGCAGACAGAGGAATTTTTAGCAGAGGGGACCCGCACCCAGAGGACATGGTCAAGTGCTGGCTTTGACCATGGGAGAAGAAGGAATAGCACCATGTAAGGTTGTGGCAGGTACTATTCTTGTCAACACCTTTTCAGCTTCAGTATTATTTGATTCTGGTACCTCGTATTCATTTATGTCTGCACGATTTGCGACACGGATAGGATTGAAGCCCGAGTCATTATCAGTAAGGCTTAATATACTTACTGGTAACGGACTTGTGGGAGTAGATAGGGTATTTTCCTCGTGTCGGATCGTAGTTAGCGGTAGAGAGTTTCCCGCTAGATTGATAGAGTTCCCGATGACCGATTATGATGTGGTCTTAGGGATGGATTGGTTGAGGGACCAGTATGCTAGGATAGACTACCACATTGGCAGGGTTATTTTTAGCATTCCAGGCGAGCCGGAGTTTTTCTTCTCCCGAGGCGAAGTTGAACCTTTTCCTCCAGTGTTGCGGATGGCAGTAGCAGCAGTGTAGTTACCTCGGATAGTCGCAGAGTTTTCATATGTTTTTCCAGAAGAGCTTCCAGGGATGCCGCCAGAGCGAGAGATCGAGTTTACCATCGACTTGATTCCTGGGACAGCCCCAGTATCAGAGAGAGTCTACAGGATGGCGCCGTCAGAGTTGAAGATACTGTACAAGATGATTGAAGAACTCAGAACCAAGAAATTCATTCGTGCTAGTGGATCACCTTGGGGAGCCCCGATGCTTCTTGTGAAAAAGAAGGATGGTACGTCCAGATTATGCGTTGACTATCGTACCTTGAAATCAGTGACAATCAAGAACAGATACCCTCTTCCGAGGATAGATGACTTGTTTGATCAACTCCAAGGGGCAGTAGTATTTTTGAAGATCGATTTGCGTTCCGGATATCATCAGATCAGAGTCAGAGAGCAGGACTTCCCGAAGACAGCTTTCAGATCTAGGTATGGGCATTGGGAGTTCCTTGTGATGCCATTTGGAGCAGCCAATGTGCCGGCTGTATTCATGGACCTCATGAATCGTATCTTTATGCCTTACTTGGACCAGTTCGTGATTGTGTTCCTAGACGACATCCTGGTCTATAGCAAGAATGAGACAGAGCATGAGCAGCATCTTCGAGTTGTCCTCCAGGTTATCAGAGAGTACCAGTTGTATGCCAAGTTTAGTAAATACGAGTTCTGGCTCGATCGTATTTCGTACTTGGGTTATATCATCACCCGAGGAGGAGTTGAAGTGGATCCCCAGAAGATGGTGGCCATAGAATCATGGCCAGTACCTAGCACAGTTGCAGAAGTTCGTAGCTTTCTTGGATTGGTCGGCTACTATCGGCAATTTATTTCAGACTTTGCTCGAATTTTAGCGCCATTGACCCAGTTGATCCGCAAGGATGTGCAGTTTGCTTGGACAGCAGAGTGCCAGGATTCTTTTGAGAACTTGAAGCGAGGCTTGATGACGGCACCCATTCTCACGCTTCCAGATGGAACCGGAGGATTCTCAGTGTATTGTGATGCTTCGGGCAGAGGTTTAGGATGTGTTCTGATACAGCATAGAAAGGTAATAGCTTATGCGTCACGTCAACTTTGTGATCATGAGAGGAATTACCTAACCCATGACTTGGAGCTGGCAGCAGTAGTGTTTGCACTTAAGTTATGGAGGCACTACCTATATAGAGATAGGGTGGAGATTTTTATCGACCATAAGAGCCTGAAATATGTTTTCACCCAGAAGGATCTTAACATGCGTCAGAGAAGATGACTGGAGCTTCTTGTGGATTATGATGTCAACTTGCAGTATCATACAGGGAAGGCCAACGTCGTTGCAGATGCATTGAGCACGAGAGCCGAAGTTTATTTACTAACAGCGCAACCAGAGCTATTAGTCGATCTTCAGAAGATGCGTATAGAAGTTGTTCTCCCTTCCAGTATGGCATTGATGGCCAGCATGTAAGTTCAGTCCACTATAGTCGAGAGGATCCGGATGGCACAGTCAGCAGATTCCAAGCTTCAGCGACTCAGAGCAGAGTGTGAGGCAGGACGAAGACCAGAGTTATGTATTCATGAAGATGGTACACTTCGACATGGTAATCATCTTTGTGTACCCAGTGGAGATATCAGACAGAAGATCATGGCAGAAGCTCACAGTTCGCAGTATTCCATTCATCCCGGCGGTACGAAGATGTACCGTGATATCCGACAGCACTTCTGGTAGAATGGCATGAAAAGGAAGATAGCCCGATTTGTCACTCGGTGTTTGGTTTGCCAATAAGTCAAGGCTGAACATCAAAGGTCAGCTAGACTTCTTCAGCCCTTGCCAATTCTAGAATGGAAATGGAAGCATATAACCATGGATTTCGTGACTGGATTGCCTAGATCCCAGCTGGTCGAGATGCTATTTGGGTTATAGTTGACTGGCTCACGAAAGTGGCTCACTTCTTCCCATTCAGAGTTGGTCAGTCGACAGCTCAGCTAGCAGAGATGTATCTCCGACAGATTGTCAGATTATACGGTGTACCAGTCAGTGTCACCTCGGACAGAGATTCCAGATTTATGTCGTACTTTTGGTGCAGCCTGCAAGAGAGTTTGGGAACTCACCTCCAGTTCAGCTCAGCTTATCACCCGCAGACAGATGGTCAGTCGGAACGCACGATCCAGACTCTTGAAGATATGTTACGATCATGTACGCTCGACTTCGGTGGATCGTGGGAAGATCACCTGCACCTGGTGGAGTTCTCGTACAATAATAGTTTCCAGGCCAGCATCCAGATGGCACCGTTCGAGGCACTGTATGGCAGGAAGTGCAGATCCCCGCTAGCATGGAATGATATTGGAGAGAGGCAGATGCTCGGTCCGAAAATGATTGCTCAGACCGTTGAAGTGGTCAGGAGAGTCAGAGATCATCTTCGAGTTGTCCAAGATCGCCAGCGTCATTTGGCCGATTCTCATCGACGATCCCTTGAATTCTCGGTCGACGATCATGTATTCCTGAGGATTTCGTGTAACCGTAGCGTCATTCGTTTCGGCGTACGGAGGAAGCTTAGTCCTAGGTATATAGGGTCGTTCGATATTCTGGAGCGAGTAGGTGATGTATCCTATCGTCTTGCTCTTCCACCGTCGCTAAGAGAGGTGCATGACGTGTTCCATATATCCCAATTGTGACGGTATATCCCGGATCCGAGTCATGTCCTTGATCATTCGGAATTGGTTGTTAGTACCAACCTTTCGTATGAGGAGAGGCCCGTATCCATATTGGACCGAAGAGAGAAGATACTCAAGAACAAGACTATCAAGTTAGTCCGTGTTGCTTGGGGTCATCACTCTTTGGATGAGTCAACGTGGGAGCGTGAGGATGATATCCGATCGCGATATCCTGACCTGTTTGACTCGTGAGGTATAATGTCTTCCTTATGCCTCATGACTTTGATTCCTTGCTTGCATGATTGATTGCCTGATTACTTGACTAGTATCGCTTGCCTATGATTAATATAGCTTGTCCTTACATCTCTAGCCTCTTGATTAAATTCTAAGGACGAAATTCTTTTAAGGTGGGTAGAATTGTAAGGCCTGTAGTTCGTATTACGTATCTTGGTATACGTGTACATATTTTGACTCGTATTGTATGTCTTCCTGCTTGGTTTATTTGGCATTTTCATTGCTTGGTTCACCTTGGGATTGGTTCGGCTAGGCTTGGGTTTGCTTATTTGGTTCATCATGAACCAAGTGAAGAACCCCTACCTACCACCACCATCTCCATTTATTAACCCCAACCACCACTCTCTCTCTCTTCATTACTTCTCTTCCATTACTTCTTCTTCCTCACCCATTACTCTTCTTCACCTACCAGGAAGAGAGCTAGGCAAGTGTAACTTGCTTCATGGAGGAACTCACATTTTATTATTCCATTTTCTTCTTCACAAGATTCTAGGCCTCTTTAGTATTTAGTATTTTTAAATTCCATGGCTCATTCTATATAGATCTAACTTTCTAGTATTTTTGATTTTCTTGGTTTTGATCTACTAAAATAGCTTATTTTCGAAAACTAGGAGTTCCATGTGGAAGGCCTCATGATTTTGCACAAGTTTGGTTTTGGGATGGCCGGATTTCACTAAGTCCTTGTCGAAATGGAGTTTTCTTGAGTTTCTGAGCTTTTACGCATGTTTGACCTTGCCATATGGAGAAGATGGAGTTTTACGCACACGTTTACGTGCCAGCGTATCATCTCAGCCTTCTACGCTCACGTTCTAATGTGATTAGCGTAATGCCCCTTTTATGCCCATATAATAGCGTGCCAACGTACTCCGTTTTACGCTGAGTTCCTACAATTTTACGCTCGGGGCTCTCCCGCTCGCGTAAAACCATGCTCGCGTAAAATCCCTGGCTCGAGCAGACTCTCGCTAGTGTAGAGTTTCACTAGCGTAAAGTTTTGCCCGAGTGTTCACTAGCGTAGAGTTTCACTAGCGTAAAGTTTTACCCGAGTGTTCACTAGCGTAGAGTTTCACTAGCGTAAAGTTTTGCCTGAGTGTTCACTAGCATAGAGTTTTGCTTAGGGTTTGCGTGCGTAGAATTCTACTCACGTAAAATCTTACGCGCATATAACTCCGCATGAGTAAAACCCGGCTAGCGTAAAACCCTACCCGCATGTACCCTTGCTCACGTAGAGCTATCTTACCTTGCTCTTGCTAGCGTAAGCCACTTTACGCGTAAAATCCCTTGCTCACGAATTTATTTAATATGTTTGGAAATGATAATTGAACATGACATGGTATGGCAAGTATACCTGACATGATTATCTCGAATTGTTGTTGCGACGACTAACATGACATGACATGACCTGACAAGAATGATTGACCTGGACATCGTGGACGATTGTGTTTGTACAAATAAACAAGTACTGTCTTGCATTATGTCTAGGACGGGGACCCCTGAATACCACTGTAGGTCCTAAAAAATCAAGTTGCATCAATCAACAAAATCAAGAAATCAAAATATACATCATCTTGTTGAATTGCGCAGACAACAGATTGCGCAGCCAACCGATTGCGCATTCTAATTTGCGCACACAATCGATTGCGCAAGCTGACGTGGCAGAAGTCATCATTACTAAATCAAATCAAATCTTTTCTGACAACTGACAGCGCGGATAACAAGGAGTCTGTTCGTTTCCTGCGCCGCACAGTGCTCGAGGACGGCTGACAGCTGGCAGCGCAAACCAATCCTGCGCAGTTTGAGCTTGCGCAAACCATGTATGCGCAATTCAACTCTGCGCAATCTATCAAACGTAACTGTTAAGTTACACGTGGCATTCATGCCATCGATTGTTCATTACGTGGCAACTGTTTATGCACGATCATGCGCATTTCTATCAAATCATGCCATGTGTCCATGATAATCGGCCCACGATCCAGTAACTATCTGCGCAAATCAATGTTGCGCAAACCAATGCTACGCAAATCATCATGCGCAGTCCAAAATAACTGAAAGTTAGTTATTTCCAGAACTCTATAAATAGAGTTTCAAGTCTTCATAGGAGAGAGGAGAGATCAGATATCAAGATCAGAAATCAGAAATCAGAGAGTCCAGGAGTTCTTGCCAAAGTGCTGCTTCATTCTTCCGAGACTTTTGTCTTCAACCTCAGAGGCTTTTGCCTTCAGTTTCCAGAGTTGTTTTCAACTTCAAAGGTTTCGTCTTTACAGTTCACATCGTCCAAGGGATAAAGCAATCGTCATCGAGATTGGATTCCTACAGTTGTAAGAATTCTTGTAATCTTTATTACAGTTTGTATCAATAAAGTTCTATACTTTTGTTTTTGCAAACAAAATGGCGACTCTGCTGGGGACAACTTTCTCCTCCGACGAGGAAGTAGCAACTCAATGTGACGTAGCGTCTATCGGGAAGACGCAGAAGACCCTGGTTGTCAAGGTCAACCAGATAGCCTACGAGGCAATGCTCAACTCCAAGACCATTCCCCGTACTGCAGCCACTTCTGCCAAGAGCAAAGTGCGCTCAGTTTGGGTCTCCAAGACTGCTGCACAATCTGGCAGTTTTGCCACCAAAGGTGCTGCACACTCTGTTGCACAATCTGCTGGCCAGTCTGCTGCGCAAACTGCTGTGTCAATTGCTGCACAGTCTGTCTCAGCAACTGCTGCACAATCTGTTGCAGTCAATGCTGCACAATCTGTTGCAAAAGTTGCACAAGCTACTTCATATGCTGCCTTGTCAAAACAGAAGACTCCTATGACTCTGGCGCAATTGGCAGTAGCTTTTCCTGCGCAAAACAGCATTCCAGCAACCAAAGTGCATCCTAAGCACTCTAAAGCAAGGACTCCTACTTCTGTGGCCAGAACCAATGTACCCTCCACTCATGCGCAAATCACTTCTGCGCAAACTAAGAGAAACAGCCCTTTGGCTAAATTCTCTCCTTCTCATAATCAAGAGAAAATATCTGATTCTCCTCTTAAACATCCTGCTGTTCTAGCACAATCTACTGGGGGTAGTCCTTTGGCTATTCCTCCTCCTTCTCAGATCAAAGGAAAAGGCCCGTTGGTCTTTTCTCAAACTTCCTTGTCTCATGACTTGGAAGACAATAGAGGGAAATGCTCTTTAGTTATCCCTTCTTCTCAGAACAAAGGAAAAGGCCCTTTGGTCTTTTCTCAGTCTTCTTCGGTCTTTACTGAAGCAGATCAAATTGCACGTGTTTCAACACCCGTCAGCACAAGATCTCCTACAAACAAAGATTCTTCTTACCTTCATAACAAAGAAACTTGCACTGATCAAAGAGGTATTTTGCCTACCCCAGTAGCAGAATTCCAAGACCTCCCAACTTTCAAAATATCTCGTTCCAAACAAGGAAAACTGTTGGTGTCTCAAACAGAAACCTCTGGGGGTGAATTTGCAGACCTACGAACATATCTTAACAGGCCAACTTCAGCAAAACGTAAACAGCCAATGCCGAAGGTTAAGCCTCAAAGACAAATCTCCAGAAACATAAATTCTGATACCTATGCCAATGAAATGAGTACTTCCTTGTATACACAGGGGACAAAACATTTGAAGAATCGAAACCATGTTCCAAATATTGTTAAAGAACACATTCCTCGAACTTTTCCCCGTCCCTGCATGGTTTCTGATCTTCGAGAACATCTCAGACAAAAACGGGATAATGTCTCAACTCCTTCAAATCAACCATCTGATCATCATTGCAATCATAAAGTCATCATCCAATGTTGTTGTCAAACAACAAAGCGATCTATCTTCGATCGTCTAACTTTTGCTAAAACAGAACCAATGTCAGAAGAAGACGAAGTGTTGTACGCTTCTGTCAATATGGCTTCCCGAGACACCGGGGGTAGAAAGTGCTCCAAACATGGTAAGCCTTGCAGACCAAGCCAACGATATTTGGATTTACTCCAAGAATCCTCTGAAGGAGTATTTCAACATACTCGTTCCCACAGCCGAGACACAATCGGTCAAAGGAATCTTCCTCAAGATCCTTCAGCTTATCTTCCTACTTTTCAGTCAGGAGACGAATCTTTCTCTGATTATGATGCATATAGTGAAAACTCTGAACAAACAGTTTCGTCTACTGTGCCTAGAGAAGTGACGGCATATGTTGTTACTGATGATCCAGATGCTTCAACTTCTGTAAACCAAGAACAGCGGATTGTTGCACTGGAGGACAAATTGAAAACCATGGCTGAAATGGTCGCCAGTATGCATTCTATCATTATGGCACAACATGCTATCCCACCAACTTTACCGGCTGCTATAAACCCTGAAATCATAGCTTCATCGGTGCCTGTCAATACTGGGCTGGGGGTAGTACCTCCTCAGATGCCTCCTGTGCAAGTACAAGTTCAAACTACACCCAGTCAATCAGGTGCTGGGGGTAGTGCTTATAATGCTGTCCCTCCTCCTACCACGGCTCCTTCCTCTTCATCTGAAGATGCTAATGAAGCAGTCAAGCTTTTACGAACTTAGTTTGAAGCTTTCAAAGAGAAAGACAACCTGCAAAGGTTGGGAATCAAACAGCCATATCCCGTCGAATGGAAAGAAGTTCCATTTCCTCCCAAATACAAGATTCCAACAATCGCTCTCTTTGATGGTAGTACCTCACCAAGTCAATTCATCAATCACTTCGAGGTAATGACTGTTCAACTTCAACCAAGCGACGCTCTTCTTACCAGAGTGTTCGTCGGTTGTTTAGCCGGCGTAGCATATGACTGGTACAGAAGTCTGCCCGATGGTTGTATCACTTCTTTCTCAGGTCTCAAGCAAATCTTTCTAGAACGATTCTATGAGGGATTCAATGACATGACTATGTCAGCCCTAAATAAAATCAAACAGAAACATAACGAGACTGCAGAGAGTTTCATTGAACGTTTTCGCCGAGAAGCCCTGAAAATGCCTCCAGGGACTCCTGCTGCTGTTACTATAGATACTTGTAAGGCAAATCTCTTGCCTATTATCAGTATGTGGACAGGCTCAACTCAGTTTCAAGACTGGCCATCCTTCATTGTTAATGCCAAAGCAGCTGAAGTAAGTGCTGATAAATTCAAACAGTTGGGGGTACAAATGTCTAACCCCGATCGGGATGAACATCAAGCGTCAGGCGGTGGAAATCGCCAAAACAACCGCAAGAACAAAGAGACTCTGAACATTAATCTGAAAAGCAAAGAGTCTTTGGCTGTCAACGTAGCTCAGCCTACGTCCACTTCCACTCCTTCTGCACCACAACCGAGGGAACCTCGTCCTAAGGTAGAGTATTCTTTTGACGAGAATGACACGGCAAGTATCTTCGATTGTTTACTCAAAAGCAATAAGATCCAGCTCCCAGACCCAAAGAAACCTGATGAAGTCGGTAAGACCGATCATCCTAAGTACTGTGTTTACCACCGATTCATTGGACATCCTACTAGAGCATGTTATGTGCTCAAGGGCAAGATTCAAGAGCTTGTTAATGCTGGAGTTGTTACTCTGCAACAAGATGAAAAGACTGTCACTGCCAATATGGTTTCAGTTCAGTTCGGTAATTTTCCCCCGCAGATGATACAGCATGGTGTCATTCCTATTCCGAAAACTACTCTTGAGATTGAAAATATTCCTTCTCCACCAAATGAAGGTCTCGTTCCTTTGTCTCTAGACAATGGCGAGGTTATGTGGATTCACCCCGATCTTACTTCAGAGTTCGAGGATTCTTCTTCTTCCAAGAAGAAAAGTCGCTCCAAAGGCAAGACGAAGATTTGCAACATGGTATCTTTTGATCCCATAGTTGACGAAGAAATTCTATTAGGCACCAGATCAGGAAAGCCCTATTTGAAGGATTACCCTGAAACTCAAGAGAATCTTGCTTCTTCTTCTGAACCTACCTCAACACAACCTGCTCTAGCTGAAAAGAATCCTGCTGCACCTTCACCAGTTGTGATTCCTATTCCTCCTAAGCCAGTGACTGCTGATAAAGGCAAACAACAAATCCGCTTTGACAAACCTTTGAAGAAATCGTCTCCTACAGGACTCGAGAAGCCTTACAACTTCGATATATTGGCTCAACTAGCCAATACCCCAGCAAAGTTGTCTATCTTTGAACTCTTGCGTCTTTCCAAAGAGACTCGAGAAACCCTCAGCGAAGCTCTTATGCAAGCAGAAGCTTGTCTAACCTTTCTCAAAAAGCCCGAAGCAGAATCAGTCTCTTGTAATAGTGTTCAGGAATTCATTCCGAACATAACTTTTACGCAAGATGACATGCTGATGGAAGACAACAGGCATGACCGTCCTCTTTACTATACAGGATATATCGATTCGATGAAAGTCGATCGTATTCTGATAGATCCAGGGTCTGCTCTTAGTATCATGCCGAAGACAATGCTCGATGCTTTGAAAATTCCTGTGCATAGTCTCTCCACTACAATCACTACCATCCTTGGATTCAATCAAGGAAAGAGTGAACCTTTGGGCAAGATTCGCCTAAAACTTCAAATTGGCAATCTTCGCACAAAAGTTACATTCTACATTATTGACAATTTTGGTTGTTCTTACAACGCTCTATTGGGGAGACCATTCTTACACGAGCACAATGTTGTTCCATCAACCCTTCATCAATGTTTCAAATATGTTGATGACAAAGGCGTAGTTCGTAAGGAGGTTGCGGATCTTTATCCCTTCAAAGGTGTTGAAGCATACTGCAACGACGCTCGGATGTATAAGGATGAATTCATGAAAATCGTGTTAGCATTAGACACTGAAGAAGAACAAGAAGCGACGCCTAAAGACACTCTAATCATACCCGTCAAAGGGCGAGTTTCTCATCCTCAATCTTCCAAGCCACTGGCTATTCACTTATCAGCTCAAAAGAAGTCAATTGATGCTGATCAAGATCAAAGGGAGCTCACCTCTTCTGAGCCACTTGTTATCGATTTACGTCGTAACAAGGACAAAAAGCAGCTCACGTCTTCTGAGCCAATTGTTGTTGATCTCATTCGCAACAAAGAAAAAAAGGAGCTCACTTTCTCTGAGCCACTTGTTATCGACCTCCGTCGTAACAAACCGCCTCCACGTTCTTCTTCTCCCCCTCTTGTAATTAATCCGACTAAGCCTGCTAAGGCCAAAGGTCCTGTTGTAAATACTGATGTACAAATCAATGAAAAAGCACCTACTTTCCAGTATACTGATATTATTTATCATACTAAATACTATTTAGATATGTTAGATAGCTTCCAATCAATTACAATGGGAGTTGTGCAATCTCTTCATACAGAGGTCTTACTCGAACACTCAGATGATTCATACTTTGTTGTCTCTTCTCGAAAGAGAGGCGAAAGTCCAATAATTTTTATTAAAGGACCAGAACAAAAATTCAGTTATACGGATGACAGTAAACTTAACGACACGGGGCGTATCCAACTCCATCGTTATAGTCAACAATCAAAAGACATCATTCAGAAAATGGGTTATGATTTCAAAAGTGGCTTCAATTACGGTAAGGGTAGACGAACTCCTATTCGTACAACTGTTCCGAAAGGAAAGTCAGACATGTATTATAGCAGGAATAAGAGAGGTCTCGGATATGCTTCTCCTCCATTGTTATCCCCAGCAGTCTCCGAATCCGACAGTGAAGAACGCTCTAACTCATCTGATTCCAGATCTTGGGATTCTGATACTAGCATTGGTGAAGTCCATAGGTTGGTCGTATCATCTAACATGGTCTCCGTTGAACTTCCAGAAGACTATGACGAGAATGTGGAAGAAAATCCTGAAACAGATCCTTGGGCTCAGCATATGGACAATCAGTGGGTACTTCGCTTTGAACAACGTGAACCACCTACTGAAGATCAATTAGTTCAAGTTGATGTAGGAGAAAGTAGCTCGCCTCGTCCAATCTTTATCAGCAAAAATCTTCCAGAAACAGACAAGGAAGAGTTGATTCTTCTTATTAAAGAATATATCGATGTCTTTGCTTGGAGTTATGAAGACATGCCAGGTTTAGATCCCAAGATTGCTACACATAAACTGAACATTTTGCCTAACGCAAAACCTGTTAAGCAGCAACAGCGACGCTTCAAACCAGAAATGATGGATGCGATCGATGACGAAGTCAAAAAGCTCATTGCTTGTGGCTTCATTCGAGAAGAACAACATCCTGATTGGGTAGCCAATGTCGTCCCAGTTCTGAAGAAAACTGGCAAAGTTCGAGTCTGTATTGACTTCCGGGATCTTAATGAAGCATGTCCAAAAGATGAATTTCCTCTTCCTATTACGGACGTCATGATCGACAATACTTGTGGGTTCGAACGAATATCTTTTATGGATGGATTCTCTGGATACAATCAAATCAAGATGTATCCTGAAGATGAAAAGCATACTTCTTTCCGCACTCCTCGTGGTGTTTATTGCTATACGGTGATGCCATTTGGTCTTAAGAATGCTGGTGCAACTTACCAACGTGCTATGAGTACTATTTTTAAAGATCATCTTCGCAAAACTGTTGAATGCTATGTTGACGATATTGCTGTCAAAAGTCGTCTAAAGGAAGATCACCTCCAAGACCTGAGAACTATCTTCAATCTCATGCGCCAACATCAACTCAAAATGAATCCCACTAAGTCGTTCTTGGGTGTCTCTAGTGGCAAATTTCTCGGCTTCGTCATTACCTCTAAGGGTATACACGTAGATCCCGAGAAGATCAAAGCCATTCAAGAGATGCGTCCTCCACGCAACTTAAAAGAGCTACGAGGATTCCAAGGTCGACTTGCATACATCAGGCGATTCATTTCGAACTTGTCTGGACGTTGCAGACCATTCACTCAACTAATGAAGAAAGGTGTACCTTTCGTTTGGACTGAAGAATGTCAACAAGCATTCGATGATATCAAGCGATATCTCATGAACCCACCAGTCTTGGTGCCACCTATTTCTGGTATTCCGTTCTTAATGTATGTCCGTGCTATGGATCATTCATTGGGTGCTTTACTTGCCCAAAAGAACAAAGAAGGTCACGAACAGGCCATTTATTATCTTAGCCGTACTATGATTGGTGCTGAACACCGTTATAGTCCAGTTGAAAAAGAATGCTTGGCTCTCATGTTTGCTGTACAAAAGACGAGGCATTATATCATTGGTCAAACTATTCATGTTATATCTCGAGTTAACCCTCTCCGGGTACTTATGAAAAAACCAAGTACACTTAATTCTCGGTTGGCTACATGGGCAATCCTGCTAGCTCAATATGACATGGTGTATGTTCCACAAAAGTCTGTCAAAGGTCAAGCGCTGGCGGACTTTTTAGCGGCTCATCCTGTACCTGAGACATCTAAGCTCTATGACGAAATTCCAGACGAAACATTGGAAGTCAACATGATCTCCGAAGAATTTCCAACCTGGCGTTTATTCTTTGATGGTGCATCAAGGATTGGACCAAATGGTGCTGTTGTGGCAGGTGTTGGAGTGGTCCTCGTTTCTCCAGACGGATCAACTATCCAAAGAGCCTACTCTTTAGATGAACCTTGTTCTAACAATGTAGCAGAGTATAATGCTCTACTTATTGGCCTTCAGTTAGCTAAACAACTGAACGTTGAATATCTTGAAGTATACGGTGATTCTAAACTGGTTGTTAATCAGGTTAGAGGAACCTATGAAGTACGTCATCAAGACCTAGTACCTTATCATGAGGCGGCAATCAATTTAGCTATATCATTCAAAGATTTCTTCATTGACTATGTGCGGCAGGCTTACAATACTGAAGCAGACGCTTTAGCCAATCTTGCAGCTGTCTTAGCTATCCCTATTAAAAGACAGCAGGTGGTAGTTATCTCCAATCGAGAACTGTTCTGTATTGAAAATAATCGTAATATTGAATTCAGCAATTTTGCTGAAGTTAATGTTATCGATGATGACTGGAGAACTCCTTTTATCGACTTCGTGGTACATGACATACTCCCCGAAGATCCTAAGGAGGCTACAAGCGTTCGTCGACGATCTCTCCGATTCTATTATAATCAAACTACTAAAACTCTCTATCGGCGAACTTATGACGGTCTTCTTTTACGCTGTCTCGCTGGTGATGAAGCTAAGCAAGTACTGCGTGAAGCTCATGACGGTGTATGTGGAGCACATCAGCCTGGTCCTAAGCTACAGGACCGCATTAGACGCATGGGTTACTACTGGCCCTCTATGGTATCGGATGCCATTGAGTATGCAAGGAAATGTCGAGCCTGTCAAATCCATGCAGACTTCATTCATCAACCATCAGAATTTTTACACCCAACGGCTGCCTTGGATTGCGCCTAAGATCGGGGAATACTTCGCTTTGCGCAGACAACCCATCATCATGCGCAACTTGATTCAAAAATTCAAAAATTCAAAGTATTTCGAAACTTTGAATCAAATCAACTTTCGAAAACTTTGAAGGGGGTCTTGTAGGTCCTAAAAAATCAAGTTGCATCAATCAACAAAATCAAGAAATCAAAATATACATCATCTTGTTGAATTGCGCAGACAACAGATTGCGCAGCCAACCGATTGCGCATTCTAATTTGCGCACACAACCGATTGCGCAAGCTGACGTGGCAGAAGTCATCATTACTAAATCAAATCAAATCTTTTCTGACAACTGACAGCGCGGATAACAAGGAGTCTGTTCGTTTCCTGCGCCGCACAGTGCTCGAGGACGGCTGACAGCTGGCAGCGCAAACCAATCATGCGCAGTTTGAGCTTGCACAAACCATGTATGCGCAATTCAACTCTGCGCAATCTATCAAACGTAACTGTTAAGTTACACGTGGCATTCATGCCATCGATTGTTCATTACGTGGCAACTGTTTATGCACGATCATGCGCATTTCTATCAAATCATGCCATGTGTCCATGATAATCGGCCCACGATCCAGTAACTATCTGCGCAAATCAATGTTGCGCAAACCAATGCTGCGCAAATTATCATGCGCAGTCCAAAATAACTGAAAGTTAGTTATTTCCAGAACTCTATAAATAGAGTTTCAAGTCTTCATAGGAGAGAGGAGAGATCAGATATCAAGATCAGAAATCAGAAATCAGAGAGTCCAGGAGTTCTTGCCAAAGTGCTGCTGCATTCTTCCGAGACTTTTGTCTTCAACCTCAGAGGCTTTTGCCTTCAGTTTCCAGAGTTGTTTTCAACTTCAAAGGTTTCGTCTTTACAGTTCACATCGTCCAAGGGATAAAGCAATCGTCATCGAGATTGGATTCCTACAGTTGTAATTTTCCCAGAATTCTTGTAATCTTTATTACAGTTTGTATCAATAAAGTTCTATACTTTTGTTTTTGCAAACAACCACGGTCAGGGGCACCTACTGAAATTGACTAAGGCTAATTAACAAGAATAATTCAGTAGACATGAAAAGATTTCCAGCTACAGACAATCCCGTTATCTGGGCGCATTCAGTGGACTTGTAGCCTACCGACGAGTAGACACATTTCCAGCACACAGTCACGTGTTGCATTCTTCATAAACGGACATTCGACCTGGATAACCGGATGGTCTGCAGGACTTGTGACTGTTGGAATAATCTCATTGCATCTTGCTAGTAACTAGGCCTGTGATAACCCTAGTTAGTTAAAGTATCAAACCGTACTCATTGCTTAGTCATAATTGATTGGATGGAATTTAGCCCAGCTTAGTCTTTCCCCGATCATGTACAAGATTGTTATATGACGAGATTATTTATGCTTGCCTTAACAATAACGATCGAGGGTCCAGTTCTGTTCAGGCGAAGGGTTACAACCCCGGTCCTTGTTTGGTTTAAGGATTATAACCTGGCTCCCGGAGCAGTTCTGTGTCCTCTTTTCGTTTATTGTCTTATCGCAACCCCATGCCACATTCGTCATGTTTTACCTTACCTTAATACCATGACTATTTATGCTTACCTTGACAATAATGATCAAGGGCCAGTTCTGTTCAGGCGAAGGGTTACAATCCCGGTCCTTGTTTGGTTTAAGAGTTGTAACCTGGCTCCCGAAGCTATTCTGTGTCTTCTCCTCGTTGTTGTCCTATTTGCATCCCGTGTCATGCTCGTCTTGTTTTACAAGAATATGACATGGTTACCTATGATTGCCTTAACAATAAAGATCAGGGACAAGGTTCTGTTCAGGCGAAGGGTTACAACTTCGGTCCTTATTTGGTTTAAGAGTTGTAACCTGGCTTCCGGAGCAGTTCTTTATCCTCTCTTCGTTTATTGTCTTATTTTTACCCTATGCCAAGACTAACCATGTTTTACTTACCTATAGTATTTGAGACGGGTTTCTATTCAGGTAAAGGGCTGCAACCCCGATCCTTGTTTGGTTTAAGGGTTGTGACCTGGCTACTTGAATGGTTTCTTCGTACTTAGTTTATTGTTATTATCTCTATTATTATCAGTTCTTTATTTATTATTTATCTTTAATACTCTATTGTGATATGCTGGTTTTAGTTCCTAAGTGAAGCCTCCTTTGTGGCACTTGTTCTTTCTGGGATCTGACCCAGCTGGTTTTGAGAGGCCAGATACCAGAGCAGCTCCAGAGGTTCTACCTGCCTTCCAGCCAGAAGGTGACCACCAGGCGTAACCCTGGCAACGAGTGGGTTTCTTTTGTTCTTCCACTTCATTGTAAATTATTCTTTTGAGGCGTTTAGCCGACGAGCACGTGTTAGCTCGGTTGCACCTTTATTTACTGTCTGCCTACGGGCTGTAGCATAATTGACAAATCCTAGGGTTGATCATGTATGACTGAAACTCTTTCTAGTCTTGATATTTTGTAACGACTAGCTTTATGATCAACTGAATATGTAATATTTGGGACGCCTTATTATTGTGTATTTGGTGATCTTACATCTTGCAATACTTACTTACTTGCTTGCGATTGAGACACTAGGCTTATCCATGACCATAGGAGACTGATGGATTGTAGTTAAACTCTCATATATCTAGGCAGCTGTGACCGTATAGTGAGATGGATTTCGTTTCATTATGCGTAGCTGGCTATGTATGCCCCCGCTCTCCATTATTCTGGTTCTGGGGCGTTACAAAGAAACTCGAAGACCAAAACCCTAACTCGAACCCACGCCCATCCCCTACCCTGGGCGGCCACTCGCGACCGTGCGCCGCCACACGGATCGCCGGAGTCGGCCGGCCGCGCGCGCAGATTGGACAGCAACCGCGATACCAGTAACAGCAGGTACCCATGTTCACTCCCTATTATCTCCTTCGATATTCGATTGAATTTCGATCTGCAAAACCCTACATAGAGCCGACATAACCCCCTCGGAATCCCACGATTAAGTTGGTTAAATTTGAGAACCTTTGACCAGCAAACTCGACGCGAAGTCGATCAAAAACTACCCAAAACAGGACTCAAAAACAGATCCAAAACACCAGTTTGAGAGGCATTTCCCAAACTAAATAATCTGGGTTTTCAAAAACCAACTTCAAACAGTAGAAGACAACATGTACAAGAGTAGAAACCAACTTGCAGAACTTAATTTCGTTAATTATGTAGGAAGTTCTTTGATCGTAAAGTTAGGAGAAAAACTACTTTAAAAACTGGTTTTTTATTAAAAACTTCTCCGATACCACGTGCGTCTCGCCAATCCGGGCGACTTGGTCGCGAACCGAAAGTATTGAAAGGTGCATAACGGCTTCGTGGACATGTGGGCTTTGACGGAATTCAAATTGGTCGCGTGTGCGCGACGAATTTGATGCGTATCCGTCGAAATTCACCGTATTGGCCTCTGTACAAGTTTTCCAATTACTTTGTGCACGTTCGTCAGATCGAGACGAAACTTATGCCAACAAGACCGTATCATTTTTTTGGTCCTGTATGCCAAATTTGGTCCAATTCTGAGACAGTTGATTGGATCGCCGTTTCGCGGGCCCCACGGTCCGACTCAACGGACAATTTTGTGCACGGCCCGCCGGAATCTAACTTTGGACATACGGTTGGGTTCGTATCGAAAAACCGGACCTATTGACATATAGTTTGATGACTTTAGAGACCATTAACTCTGGCACACTTTTCGGTGCAAAGCGGGTCCAACGGCGGACACCGTTTTGACCCAAAATTACCGTTTTGCTCCTGTGTCCAGAATTGGACTTAAGGACAGGCAATTCCAGCTAATTTGACTATTCTGAGAATGTTGGTAATGTTTATTTCAGCATCTGAGGACTTGTTGCATGTGTTGACTTTAGTGACTCATCTGATGTGGTTGTACTATCGGTTTCTCCAGCTAAGGACCTCAGGCAAGTACACTTTCTGATTGCTTTTCGATTCATAGTAGTCTTTTCATTTCATGCTTATACATATGTCTTGCTGCTTGTTGACACGCTCGTCACACGGAGTAGTCGGGAGGGGAAATATCTTAGTAGACATGTGGACTACCCAGAACTATCCCCCGAGTCTTTCGTGGAGAATAGCAGCTGCACACGACACGTGCAGGGTGCCAGATTTACCCCCTAGCCGTTCACATGTCGAAACGAATATTTCACACCACATAGGTAGATGTCTTTTTATTTTTCCTTTTCTTCTCCACCGTGCCATGTCATCAGTACTTTCCAGTTTTCATATCTCATATGTTATTTTCATGTCTTGTTAATTCTATTGTGTTTTAGCATTGCCGTCGGTTTGTGTACTTGTTCCATTCCTGACTGGAAACCAATATTTTTCAGGTTTAGCCGCGATCACTCTTAGCACTGGGGTGGCATGGGTATGCTGAGGCCAACCTACAAATAGATACACTACTAAAATATGCTAGAATAGCGACGTATATTAGCGACGGCAAAAAAAGCAGTCGCTGATAATTGCCTATAGCGACTCCTTGTGCTACACGTCGCTGAACGTCGCTGCATAGCGACGTTCAGCGACGTAGTATATTTTACGTCGCTGGCGGGCGACGTTTTGCGACGGACGTCCCTTTTACGTCGCTGTATTGCGACGTTTAGCGACGTATAATTTATACGTCGCTGTCTTATTTCATATAGGGCTCCTGGCCAGATCGAAATCACAAAAATTTCACCCAAAAATTTTCTTCCCGCGCGCTCGATCCCCCTTTCCCCTCTCCCCCCGGTGAACCCTCCCCTCCGGCGACCCCTCCCTCCGGCGACACCCTCCCCTTCTCCCCCCGGTGTAGTGCCCCGTCCCGCGAAGTCAATCGGAGGAACCGAAACGCCGACGGCGTTCAGACTTGGCCTTACAACGGCGACTCAAAGACATCGCTCAGGTGGGGTAGTTTCGGTGAACTTGTCTCATCTCAGCCTTCACTTAATAATTCGTGTGTTTTCAACTTGCACAAGTAGGCTTAATAATAAAAGAGACGAATCCACATAGCTAAAGGGAATTATCCCGACGGATCAAATCGAGTTTAGAACATGGAAAACGTCCTACGATCGGATTAGAGTTGGTGCACGGCGTGCTTTAAAAACGACACTCGGTCCTTCGTCCCGTGGCTTGGGAGAAGGAAAGTTGGTATTCGCCACAAATTATGAGTTAGCCTAAGTCATAGGCGTCGCCCGCGTATATGCTCGATAAAGCATGCACGTTTCCCCGAAGCAAGGCTCGGCGTAGCCTTGATCGTCCCACGAGCTAAGTTATATCGCACGGCTTATGGCATGAGTTAGGTACCCAAAGAATTTGGTTGTAAGTTGAGCGTATACACGGTCCCACGGTTCTACGGCTGCATATAGCCATTCGTTCCTACGGTATTAGGGCTCGTCGCGTTAAGATGTTCGAGGCGGTCCCTCGGTTGGGAGTCTCGCGTTCCTATCCACATTGAGATGTTCGAGGCGGTCCCTCGGTTGGGAGTCTCGCATTCCTATCCACGTTGAGATGTTCGAGGCGGTCCCTCGGTTGGGAGTCTCGCGTTCCTATCCACGTTGAGATGTTCGAGACGGTCCCTCGGTTGGGAGTCTCGCGTTCCTATCCACGTTAAGATGTTCGAGGCGGTCCCTCGGTTGGGAGTCTCGCATTCCTATCCACGTTAAGTAGTTCGAGGCGGTCCCTCGGTTGGGAGTCTCGCGGTCCCGAGGCACGTTATGCCAAGTGTGGTTCAGAGCACGAGTTGCTAAGTATAGTTCCAATCGTACCAACAAATTAGGCCATGCATTTACGTGAGTCTAGATGTCTCATAGGTGCGTGGTCATTGGACACCTTGTCGACAAGGATTTCTGCCTAGACTGGTTATACGCCGGGGCACCGGGCCCAGTCATCCTAGGGGGTAGACGTTATAACAGCGCATGCTTTTATTGCGTGGGTAGTCGAAGGCTTTCAACGGGGCTCGCTACCTGCGCTGTAGGACCCGCCACCTACGCGAGCTATGTCTGCGATGGCTTGTCATGCCAGTGGCCTTTCATATAGATAATTGGCGTGCTAAGCGACGAATCCGCATGCACGGTGTCGGTCATAACAAAGAAAGCGTAAGCACGGTATGTTCTGAATGGTGAAATATGTGCTCGGTTGCACCCAAGGTATTATAAAGCCTCGATTCGGCTATACGTAAAAGACACGTGCTTCGGCACGAGATACGGCATCGTGCTTGAGTTCCCAACATCGGTTCCATAAGTCGGTTTGTCGTTACGAGTTAAGTCTGGAAGAGCCGTAGGGCAAGTTTGGTTAAGTTGCATTGAGTTGCTGGGAACGGCCTCGAAATGCGAGGTACGGCCGCGTTGTTACAACACGAGTATAGGCAAGACTAAGCGAGGAGGCACTGTCTCGGTGATACTAAAGCACGAATCGAGTTTATTGCACGACCGAGTCGTTACGTCCCAGAGTATGGCACGAAAGGCAAGCACGAGGCGATAAGTTGACGTTATTGGAACGAGAATGGTCTAGCGGTAAAGTATGAGTACACTATTAGTGCAAGGCACGGTAACGGTCTAAAAGACACAAAATAGACCAAGGCGTCGGTCCTAAAATCGATCCTAAGGCAAGACTAGAAAGACAATCGTAAAGGGGCTTGTATCGCACAAAATAAAATAAACGTGTCAGTTTTGTATGGGTGGGCGAGAAGCTCACTCCACCAGTACAGTTGAGTACTGACAACCACACAGTTTCTATGTGCAGGCACAGGTAGAAGCTCGTGGTACGGAGCTCGCTTGGATGCATCGAGGCACGGAGTTCCTTGGCGATTCGAAGCGTATGGCCGCATGGAATTAAAGACTTATACGGGACATAATATATGGACATCGCCTTCCGAAGCTTTCGCTGGCTCAAGCATTATAATCGAGAGATGAGAGAGAGCAGAGTGATTTGTAATATGAGACGAGTGAACTTGAGTGATTGTAATCTCGGCCTTGCGCCCCAATGTAACCATTGTTTCGATATCAATAAAGAGCTTCTTTTGAATGACTTGTGTTTTGTTCTTAACTTCCGCTGCTAGTACTCAATGTCTCTGTTTGGGACTTCTGTGCGACGATCCCGTCGCAGCCGTTGAAATCGGCCGTTATGGAACCCGCCTTGCACGAGCGCAATCTAGGCTCGTACGGCATCACGCCTTAGCGAGGACGATCGCTCCTACGGGAGCGGGGCGTGACATAAATGGTATCAGAGCACGGCTTGACGTCCTTGGACTATCGATTGAATTCTTTAACTCTGATGTTTTCGCGAACTCTGAATGTTGCTTCCGCAAAGTTGATATCGTTGGTGTGCTCTCTCTCAATTGTCCCACGGGATGTCCATACAATAAGTCTAATATTTTCAAAAGCTTATACAAGTGTTCAATCGAATGCATCGATAGACGATGGCCTTTGGGCCGAACGGTGCCGACCTTGAGTTGATAGAAGACACGTGCTAAAAGTTAGCAAACACGTTGCGTGCTTGAACGACCTTACGCTAACAATAGCGAACGAGCACACGAGACCGAAGTATAGTTTGAACGGGATGGTTATGCACATAGCCTTTGGCTAAGTTGTGCTGATTATCGCGCACCTCGACCTTTTGGTACAAACGAGTCGCGAGCAATATTAAGTATCGCTCGGTCGGGAACGGGGATACACTTAGATGGTATATCGATAGAAGCGCTATTGGACTAACACTTAGGCGTACACGGAAGATTGTTTTGGATTTTAAGGAATAGTGCGAACGACTTAGTGCGTCGATGCGACGTGAATGATTACGCTAGGGATTCGTCGAACGAATTCGAAACATGTCTTAGCAAATAATGCGAACATGATTTGAACTAGATTGGATGACTCGAGTCCCGAGTGGTGTATGGTCCGTCTTGGAAATCATTCGAGCAAAAGATTGAGGATGCACGAGTATGAAATGCGAAAGCGATTGAGTAGATAAAATCGAATCGAGAAAAATTGATACGGATCGTATATGAAAAGTTAGCACGACAGAAAGATAGCGTACACGAAAGGTTTGACTTTGAAGTTACGCAAACGACTCTGAGGATTGAAATCGATGTGCTCGATGGTTTGAGTTAGCAAGGAATGATGCGAATTGAGGAAATACGTAGTCGATGACTTAAGATAGATGGACGAATATTCGTGATTTCGTATTTGAACGAATTGATGTTGTGAACGATTCGAGGGATAATGATCGAACTTGAATTTGAATGTCGAGGAGATTATCCAGTCGGACGATAGCATCATTCGTATGACTCGGAACTTGTTGCAAAGGAAGATCGTCAGGTTACGCATGTCATAGATGGTATTGAGGCGTATCAAAGATCGATATACGATAACTCGGGGGTACTCTGACTCGGCGAACGACGATCGTGCAAGTGTTATTGTTCGGTTGGATGCTATACTTAGGATTTTGATTGAGATAAATGTTGGATGAAAATGATCGTGTCTTGATGTTTACGTTGATAGCCATAACGTCGACGATCTTGTCTTGTGCGAGCGCAACTCTAGCCTCGCACATGCGTTGTGTCAGATTTGGGGCAATCGCTCCGTGTGAGCGCTGACATGGTGATTCATGTCGCGGAAATGATCGAACTCAGAAAATCAGGACGCGGCAACTTTGATTGTCTTGACTTGTTGGCTTAATGCGAAGGAGAACTCGAGAATGTTAGGACTTGTGATTGGTGATTGAATGAAACTTGAGGATTGAGTAGGTCCAATCCACGCATCGAGAATGAACTAGTCTAGACACCAAACAAGAGTTACGTCCCGATGAGGATGATTATCCCGCGGGAGCGTTGTATGGTGATTCATGAACCACCGGGGATAATCGGACTCACGTGAGATCGGAGCACAACATATTGTTAAGTCGGACGACCTTGTGATCGATTGCGTGAATTGGAATAGATGATTTCAAAAATGTGAAATATGAATTACGGTTTAGAGATGAATTGTGTCATAGCGTGCTTGATTTGAAAATGAATGATAGGCGAACAAATGTTGAACGTATTCGAAGAGATAAACTATGCGAAACGGCTTGATGAATGAACGATATTGGTATAACGTAAAATTGGTTGAAACGTAAGTTATCGTAGGATGGCTTTACCAAACGACTCGTACCCCGTGCGTCGAATATTGGGATGTGTGTAGGAAATCGATGTTCGATGTTTAGAAATCGGAGTGATGCGAGCTTGGGTAGAAAACCCCGTACCATCGATTTGGTTCGACCTTAGGATGGGGTCAGTATTGATATCGTTGTTTGGGAACTATGATTCCTGTACTGACGGAAAGACATAGCCTAGTGGTTAGGCAGACGTCCCGGCGCGGAACGATAGAAATTATGGAGGCACCCCTCATGAGGCTCGGTTGATATGCACATATATCAGGGACGCCCAAATATGTGTACGATTCGACTCGAATGGTGATGGCGGATTCTCTATCACGAGGCTTGGCTGAAATGCATGTATTTTGGGGACGCCTAGAATATGTTCACGATCCAACTAAGTGATACGTTGAATCAAGTGAGACTTGAGGAACGGGAAAGTGTCGAGGATTTTGAAATCGTGAGTTTCGAAGAAATGTTGATGGTAATGCGATCATTAATTTGAGACGAGTTCTAATGTTGGTTGATCGATTGTTGTGTCTTATGACTAAGTTAGCGATAGCACGAGCGTGGCTCAAAATCGAAGAGACACGTAGGCGGAGTGTGTACGACTACGTCTTGGCCATAGAAATGGTAGGATGGTTTGCCTTCAGAAAAGTCTCGAGGACGAGACTTGTTCTGAGTGGTGTATGTTGTAGTGTCCCGTCCCACGAAGTCAATCGGAGGAACCGAAACGCCGACGGCGTTCAGACTTGGCCTTACAACGGCGACTCGAAGACATCGCTCAGGTGGGGTAGTTTCGGTGAACTTGCCTCATCTCAGCCTTCACTTAATAATTCGTATGTTTTCAACTTGCACAAGTAGGCTTAATAATAAAAGAGACGAATCCACATAGCTAAAGGGAATTATCCCAACGGATCAAATCGAGTTTAGAACATGGAAAACGTTCCACGGTCGGATTAGAGTTGGTGCACGGCGTGCTTTGAAAACGACACTCGGTCCTTCGTCCCATGGCTTAGGAGAAGGAAAGTTGGTATTCGCCACAAATTATGAGTTAGCCTAAGTCATAGGCGTCGCCCGCGTATATGCTCGATAAAGCATGCACGTTTCCTCGAAGCAAGGCTCGGCGTAGCCTTGATCGTCCCACGAGCTAAGTTGTATCGCACGACTTATGGCATGAGTTAGGTACCCAAAGAATTTGGTTGTAAGTTGAGCGTATGCACGGTCCCACAGTTCTACGACTGCATATAGCCATTCGTTCCTACGGTATTAGGGCTCGTCGCGTTAAGAAGTTCGAGGCGGTCCCTCGGTTGGGAGTCTCGCATTCCTATCCACGTTGAGATGTTCGAGGCGGTCCCTCGGTTGGGAGTCTCGCGTTCCTATCCACGTTGAGATGTTCGAGGCGGTCCCTCGGTTGGGAGTCTCGCGTTCCTATCCACGTTGAGATGTTCGAGACGGTCTCTCGGTTGGGAGTCTCGCGTTCCTATCCACGTTAAGATGTTCTAGGCGGTCCATCGGTTGGGAGTCTCGCGTTCCTATCTACGTTAAGTAGTTCGAGGCGGTCCCTCGGTTGGGAGTCTCGCGGTCCCGAGACACGTTATGCCAAGTGTGGTTCAGAGCACGAGTTGCTAAGTATAGTTTCAATCGTACTAACAAATTTGGCCATGCATTTACGTGAGTCTAGATGTCTCGTAGGTGCGTGGTCATTGGATACCTTGTCGACAAGGATTTCTGCCTAGACTGGTTATACGCCGGGGCACCGGGCCCAGTCATCCTAGGGGGTAGACGTTATAGCAGCGCATGCTTTTATTGCGTGGGTAGTCGGGAGCTTTCAACGGGGCTCGCTACCTGCGCTGAAGGACCCACCGCCTACCCGAGCTATGTCCGCGATGGCTTGTCATGCCAGTGGTCTTTCATATAGATAATTGGCGTGCTAAGCGGCGAATCCGCATGCACAATGTCGGTCATAACAAAGAAAGCGTAAGCACGGTATGTTCTGAATGGTGAAATATGTGCTCGGTTGCGCCCAAGGTATTATAAAGCCTCAATTCGGCTATACGTAAAAGACACGTGCTTCGGCATGAGATACGGCGTCGTGCTTGAGTTCCCAACATCGGTTCCATAAGTCGGGTTTGTCGTTACGAGTTAAGTCTGGAAGGGCCGTAGGGCAAGTTTGGTTAAGTTGCATTGAGTTGCTGGGCACGGCCTCGAAATGCGAGGTACGGCCGCGTTGTTACAACACGAGTATAGGCAAGACTAAGCGAGGAGACACTGTCTCGGTGATACTAAAGCACGAATCGACTTTATTGCACGACCGAGTCGTTTTGTCCCAGAGTATGGCACGAAAGGCAAGCACGAGGCGACAAGTTGACGTTATTGGAACGAGAATGGTCTAGCAATAAAATATGAGTACACTATTAGTGTAAGGCACGGTAACGGTCTAAAAGACACAAAATAGACCAAGGCATCGGTCCTAAAATCGATCCTAAGGCAAGACTAGAAAGACAATCGTAAAGGGGCTTGTATCGCACAAAGTAAAATAAACGTGTCATTTTTGTATGGGTGGGTGTCACGCCCCGCTCCCGTAGGAGCGATCGTCCTCGCTAAGGCGTGATACCGCACGAGCCTAGATTGCGCTCGTGCAAGGCAGGTTCCATAACGGCCGATTACAACGGCGGCGACGGGGTCGTCGCACAGAAGTTCCAAGCAGATACATTGAATATGCAGCGAAATTTGAAACTAGAACACAAGTCATTCAAAAGAAACTCTTTTATTGATATTGAATACAAAATTACATTTGTGAGCGCAAGGCCGAATTACAAGTCTCTCGTGCTCACTTTTCTCTCATTTACAATTCACTCTGCCCTCTCTCATCTCTCGATACAATGTTTGATGTCAGCGAAAGCTTCGAAAGACGATGTCCATACATTATGTCCTGTATAAGTCTTAAATCCATGCGGCCGCACGCTTCGAGTCGCCAAGGAACTCCGTGCCTCGACGCATCCAAGCGAGCTCCGTACCACGAGCTTCTACCTGTGCCTGCACATAAATACTGTGTGGGTGTCAGTACTCAACTGTACTGGTGGAGTGAGCTCCTCGCCCACCCATACAAAACCAACACGTTCATTTACTTTGTGCAGCTTAAGTCCCTTTCGATTGTCTTTCTAGTCTTACCTTAGGATCAGTTTTAAGACTTGACGTCTAACCAACTCGACGTGCAATGACATGGTCGTGCTACAATACCAACATGTATTTCGATCGAGGCAGTGCCTCATCGCCTAGGTACTTTACCAAACTACAACTCGAGGCGGCAGGGTCGTGCTACATTCTATTCGCAACTTAGACATATTCAGGACAATGCTATGCCGAGGAGCAACTTATGCGAACTCAGCCGTGCCAAGACCTTTGTTTAAAACTCAAGCACCTCTCGACCAATCCTCGTGCCAACGATTCAAGTGCCAAGGACGTCAATGGGACAACTCGTGCAGGCCGTGCCGCTAGACTTGATTCGTGTCTTAAGATCTGCTTAGACTTGTACATGCTTCAAGATTTGAGGCCGCGCCTCGCAAGTTATCAAGACTCATCATGCTACCGCCTTGCGGCCTTCCTGTTAGACCCATTTGCTAACTTAGACAAGACTTGTGGACCATAGTATCTCTTTTATGAACATCCCGACGCCATCTATCGTGCCAAGCACGGTGCCTATGCTACAGCCCAGTCTTAGGCCCAGACCTTGTGTTACCGACTAGACCTGCATTCAAGCTCTAGACTCAATCCAAAGGCATACGCGCGGTGTGCCGCTATCTGCCGACACATCTACATGAGGTGGTCACTAGCAATTTCAAACTATCTTGGACACGGCTCGGCGGGGGTATCGGTCCGTCCTTCTAAGGGTAGCTAGCCCCGGAAGTACCGATACTCCCAAGCAGTTATCCGGCATCCTGGTTGAGCCGCACTCGCTTCTCCTGGGCGAATGATCCCAATGCCCCGGAGGAGATCATTCGAGAAGACTACACCTTGTCAACAAGTTGTCCAATGACCATGCAAGACCTAATTCAATCTATCAAATCCTTCCTTGACATGACCATGTATTCCTTCTTTCTATCAAGACTTAGCGAGACTCCCAAGTACGAGGGACCGATCTCGTGTGCGGGACATTTCAAGACTTAGCGAGACTCCCAAGTATGAGGGATCGATCTCGGCGACAACAAGTCGCGTGGACTTCCTTTGTTCGTGGCAAGCTTTTTACTAAACTGACCGCAGCTCGTGCCTTAGACTGACCTGGTTCTCTAGGCGATGCTATCGCTCAAGTCATATACTTATTCGACGAGCCTTGTTCTCAAGGGACTACGCGACTTGACAACCACAGATAGAGCGAGACAGTGCTAGAAATAGCTTCGATAGCCCAGCACAACTCTTGTCTAACTTATTCGGGCAATGACTCGACGAGCAAAGGCTACGCCAAGCTTCGCATCGAGGGAACGTGATAGGCACGGGATCGACATTGAACAACCAATTGCTGGGTGCCTAGACTTAGCCAACGAGCTGTGCAAGACGACTTAACTTGCGAGACGTACAAAGGCTATGCCAAGCCTTGCGGGACAGGACCGTACATGCTTTATTAAGCATTCATACGGGCGACACCTATGACTTAGGCTGATTCGAGTGTTGGGGCAAAACGACGGGACCATGCATGCTTTACCAAGCATTCACGCAGACGACGCATAGGACTTAGGCTATTTCAAGTGTCAGGACAACCTAGCAACTTAAGCCAACTTCTTTCTCCCAAGCCACGGGATCGAAGGATCGAGTGTCATTTGAAAGCACGCTGAGCCGACTTCTATGAAGACCGTGGGACCATTTTCCATGTTCTAAGACATTCCGACCCGACGGGATTATTCCCTTAGCTATGTGCGTTCGTAGCTTTTAGATTAGCCTACTTGTGCAAGTTGAAAACATGGGCATTATTATGTGAAGGCTAAGATGAGGCAAGTTCACCGAAACTATCCTACCTGTGCGAGGAGTCGCCTCGGACGAGCGAGCCTTCGAGCAGCCGTTGCAAGGCTAAGTTCCAACGCCGTCGGCGTTTCGATTCCTTCGATTGACTTTACGGAACGGAGCACTACAGTGGGCAAGGAGCTCACTCCACCAGTACAGTTGAGTACTGACAACCATACAGTTTCCATGTGCAGGCACATGTAGAAGCTCGTGGTACGGAGCTCGCTTGGATGCGTCGAGGCACGGAGTTCCTTGGCGATTCGAAGCGTGCGGCCGCATGGAAACAAAGACTTATACGGGACATAATGTATGGACATCGCCTTTCGAAGCTTCCGTTGGCTCAAGCATTGTAATCGAGAGATAAGAGAGAGCAGAGTGATTTATAATGTGAGACGAGTGAACTTGAGTGATTGTAATCTCGACCTTGCGCCCCAATGTAACAGTTGTTTCGATATTAATAAATAGCTTCTTTTGAATGACTTGTGTTTTGTTCTTAACTTTCGCTGCTAGTACTCAATATCTCTGTTTGGGACTTCTGTGCGACGACACTGTCGCAGCCGTTGAAATCGGCCGTTATGGAACCCGCCTTGCACGAGCGCAATATAGGCTCGTACGGCATCACGCCTTAGCGAGGACGATCGCTCCTACGGGAGCGGGGCGTGACACCCGGCGACCCCGCTCGCCCGCTGACCCCTCCCTCCGACGACCAGCCTCCCTCCTCCGACGAAGGAGCCTTTCTCGTCGCCTTCTTCCTCCGATGAAGCCAACCTCCTCGCCGCCTCCATCCTCCGACGAAGCCACCCTCCTCAGGTAAACCCTAACCCTAGCCCTAGCTATCTAGACACGGACACGGACACGAGAACCCTGACCCTAGCTGGGGTGGTCTTTCTGTCGACGGGGGAGAGAGGGGTGGGGGTGGGTGTAGGAGGGTGGGGATGGGGGGTCTTACTGTCGAGGGGTGGAGGGAGGGATGGGGGTACCCGGGGGTGGGGGGGGTCTTGCTGTCGATGGAGGCAGGGTTGGGGTGGGTACAGGGGTAGGGGGAGGGGGGCAGAGGAGGGGGGTCTTGCTGTCTAGGGGGGGCAGGGGAGGGGGGTCTTGCTGTCGAGGGGGGTAGGGGAGAGGGGGGCAGGGGTGGGTGGGTGCAGGGATAGGGGGAAGGGGGACAGGGGTGGGTGGGTACAGGGGTAGGGGGAGGGGGCAGGGGTAGGTGGGTGCAGGGGTAGGGGAAAGGGGGACAGGGGACAGGACACAGGACACAGACACACACAATACATACATATATACCTATATATATAAATACACATATCTACATATATACATGTATATATATTCTCACACACTTACATACACACACAAATACATATATAAATATATATGTATACAATGTATATACACCAAGGTTCACAATATTGGTATCGGAATCGGTATCGGACTATTCCTATGAGTATTGGTATCGGCGATATCGGTAGTATCGGCGGTATCGTATCGGAGTATCGGACTTTGGTATCGGAAAACAAATAATTATTAATAAATTATTTACATTTAAAAACATATATTTTATACATTATTTCAGCGTTATTTCTTAGTAGTTTTGAAATTATATGAAATAGTAGTCACCATTACCGATTGGTTTTGCCGAATTAACCGGAACAAAGACCCCCAATGTCGGTATCGGTCAATATTTGGTATCGGTCGGTATCGGATCAGAACATGCCAAACCGTATCGGTATCGGCCGTATCGGATGGGTATCGACCGATACTTTAAACCATGTATATACCATGGTTTTGCCTTTTAGTTGCAGGAATATGAGAGTTATTAGATGTTAAAGTAGGATATTAATTAATTAGTTATGATAGAGAGTTTGAGATAGTTCATGTGAATGTTAGGTAGTAGTGTACAATTCATGATTAGCATTATTTAGATATTAGTTTCAGTTAAAGGATTAGTTTAGATTAGGATATTAGTTTATGTTAGAAGGAACTGCCTGTAACTGCATCGTAGCTGCAGGAATATGAGAGTTATTAGATGTTAAAGTAGAATATTAATTTATTAGTTAGGATAGAGATTTATTAGTTATTTTTATAAATCGTGATATGTTAAATGCCTGCAGCTGCATCGTAGCTCAGGGATATGACTGAGAGGGTGACATGGTTGTCACATTAAGGGTCTTTGAGGAGGTGACATATTGTGAACAGATATATCCTTATAGTTCTCCTACGTAATGTTAAAGAAAATCCGTAGGAGAACTATATATAAGAATATATATATCTTTTCGCAATATGTCATCTTGTCAAAGATCCTTAATGTACCAACCATGTTACCGCGGTATTGGTATTAGGATACCAATAGCGATAAGGTAAAGGGTACCAATAGAGATAAGGTAAAGGGTACCAACTTAAGGTATTGGTATTTGGATACCAATAGCGATAAGGTAAAGGGTACCTTGGTAGGTAATGACTAGAAATAGGATATTTGACTTAGATTTGACCTTGTTTGACCAAGGTTGACTATTTTGACTGAAAGTCAAAGTAGAGTCAATATCTGACCTAGATTGGACTAAGAGTTGACAAAGTCAACTGTAGGTCAACCCTTGACCTTGTTTGACCTTGTTTGACTTTGTTTGACTTAGCTTGACTTTGTTTGACTTTGTTTGACTTAGTACAACCTAGTTTGACCTAGATTGTATATCATTGTTATTAGTAACTGTCCGCTACTAATGTGTGTCCCATAATAAGACATAATATATAAATTTGTGCCTGTTGGATAATGTGTGTCCATCTTTGCAGAATTATTTCCAAATGGATATGAATTACTACTTGCGGAATCGTTCATGGATGTACAATCGTCGTCCTGATGATATGTGTGGTGTACGGGATGAATACATAGCGGGAGTAGAGCAGTTCCTGCAGTTTGCTAAGGCGTTCCCTCAGTACATGGACGGCACCAAAATTAAGTGTCCGTGTGTGAAATGTCATAACATGAAATACTATCCAGAAGTGGAAGTGACATATCATTTGTACTCGAGGGATTTTACGCCTAATTACTATCAGTGGACCGCACACGAAAAACTTGTGTCTTTAGCATCAGAACCGGAGCCTTATGTTGAGCCGTATATGCATGCGGGACCTAATTTTGTTTCAGATAATCATGCATACGATGACGGGTGCGTAAACATGGTTTTCGACACTGCGGGGCCTAGTTTCGTTAATGATGCACCTGAGGAGGCACCGAACGCCGATGCTGCACAGTTCATGGAGTTGCTGGAGAATGCAAGGACTCTATTGTATCCTGGTTGTGAGGATCATTCACCGTTGGAGGTGGTTACAAGACTGTTGAGCATTAAGTCAGATTTTAACATGTCGCAAGAATGCTACAACCGAGTGTTGGAGTTGATTATAGAGATCTTGTCGGCGGGTGCTAAGTTGCCTAAAGACTTCTACCTGTCTAAGAGGATGGTGAGATCGCTCTGGATGGGATACGAGAAAATCGATTCTTGTCGCAATGGGTGCATGCTGTACTACAAAGACGACAAGGACGCAGATGTGTGCAAATTTTATGGTGTTGATCGCTATAAGACAACTAGTACAGGAAGGTCTACCGGTACAAGAAGACCGACCGATTCAATGCACTACTTGCCTTTAACGTCGCGGTTGTAAAGATTATTTATGACGAAAGAGACGGCCGAAAATATGAGTTGGCACATGCGAGAACAGATTGAAGGAGTGTTGGATCACCCATCCGATGGAGAAGCGTGGAAGCACTTTGATCGAGTGTATCCTGATTTTGCTTCAGATCCGCGTAATGTCAGGTTGGGGCTATCTTCTGACGGTTTTACTCCTTTTGGTCTTTCGGGATCCCAGTATTCGTGCTGGCCTGTGATTGTCACTCCGTATAACCTACCGCCTTGGATGTGCATGAAGACTCAGTACATGTTTCTAACCGTTATAATTTTTGGTCCGAACAATCCCAAGAGGAACATTGATGTGTACTTACAGCCTTTGATAGATGAGTTGAATCAGTTATAGGAAGTAGGCACTAACACGTACGATGTTTTCAGGAAGCAGAATTTTCAGATGAAGGCAACCCTTATGTGGACCATCAACGACTTTCCGGCCTATGGAATGTTATCTGGATGGAGCACTCATGGTCGTCTCTCATGTTCGTATTGCATGGACTGTAGTAAGGCTTTCCGCTTGAAACACGGAGGAAAATCGTGCTTCTTTGATTGTCATCGGCAATTTCTGCCAAAAGATCATCCGTTCAGAAGGAACAGGAATACATTCCGTGCCGGCGTTGTAGAGAAGGGTGATCCACCGCCAAGGTGGTACGGAGCCACGATATGGGAGGAGGTTAGAGATTTTTCAAGTGCTATCGAAGATCCTACAGCTGGGTACAAGTGCGATGGATTTGGTAGAGATCATAACTGGACAAAGAGGAGCATATTCTGGAATCTGCCATACTGGAGTACCAATCTGATCAGACATAATCTTGATGTCATGCATATTGAAAAAAATGTGTTTGATAACATAATTAATACTGTGATGGACGTAAAGGGGAAAACGAAAGACAATCCCAAGGCCAGGTTGGACTTAGAAGAAATATGCAAACGCCCTGCGTTGCATTTGATAAAGCAGAATGAAAAACAGTTCCTGCCGAAGTCAATTTTCTCGCTGGACAAGGAGGATAAAGTGAAACTTTGTCGGTAGATCCAGGGCCTAAAATTTCCAGATGGATATGTGTCAAATCTGAAAAGATGTGTCGATCCGAAGAAAAACAAATTGACGGGTATGAAGAGCCACGACTGTCACGTATTCATGGAGAGGTTAATTCTGATTACATTTCGAAAATTCTTATCGCAGACAGTTTGGGATCCATTGACGGAGCTTAGCATATTCTTCAGGGATCTTTGTTCTAAGAAATTGCTCGTTGATCGTCTAGAAAAGCAAGAGAAGTACATTACGGTAACACTATGCAAGCTAGAGAGGGTATTTCCTCCTGGATTCTTCGACTCTATGGAGCATTTACCGATTCATCTATCCTATGAGGCACGTGTTGGTGGACCCATCGAATATCGATGGATGTACCCGTTCGAGCGATATTTGAATCACCTAAAAAGAAAGGTAAAAAATAAGGCACGGGTCGAAGGTTCTATTTGTGAAGCCTATGTTTTCGAGGAGATTACAAACTTTTGTTCGATGTATTTCAAGCCTCATGTTGCAACTAATAGAATGAGAGCTTCCAGAAACGACGACGGAGATCATGAAAGTAATGATACAATACTGAAGGTATTCAATGCTCCAGGAAAGCCATCGGGTAAAATGAAAAAGAGATATCTGAACGATGATGAGCTAAGGGCTGCTCAGGTGTATGTATTACTCAACTGCGACGAGGAGGAAGTAGAGAAACTGGAGGGGTAAGTAATTAATACGTCTACATTATTTTAATAGTGTTGATTATTATACTATTACATTAATTGTATGATGTTATTTTTAGCATATTTAATGATGATGTGAGGTCAGGTAGGCCACACATAACAGAAGAAGAACTAGAACAAGAAATGAGGCATTATTTTCCATCATGGTTGAGTGCATATGTAAGACTTGAGAACTCTGTAATTACCTTTCTGTATATGCACTTGATTGAGAATGAGCTTAATTGCTTCTTTCGTGGTATTTAGGTCGATCGTCCATACGCAAGACTTGAGAATGAGTCTATTAGAACGCTAGCCAAGGGACCAATTTATGCTACAAAAATATGGCCAAGCTACTGTGTTAATGGGTTTAGGTTCAAGTCAACAACTTGCCCGATCAGAGACAACTTTGTGGATCTCGACTCCACCAAAAACAGCTGTTTGTGTATCAGATCTTCGAACTACAAAGATGTTGATGCGGGCAGCGATTTCTATGGCATGCTACGGGAGATCGTGGAGCTGACATATAGTTATGGAATAGAGCCTGCTAAGATTGTGTTATTCAGGTGTGATTGGTTCGATCCGATTGAAGGTCAAGGTTGGAAAGTAGACAAGCACGGTCTTGTTGATATAAACTATCGGCGTCGATATCAAGCCTATGAACCATTTATCCTATCAAGTAAGGCTCAGCTCGTGTACTTCACAAGTTATCCTAAACAGGGAACAACAAGGTCGAACTGGTGGGCAGTATGCAAGACCAAAGCTAGAAATACCTTTGAGGTTGACGATATAGCTTATCAAGAGGATGAACTACCTCTTGTAACAAATATTATAGAAGTGGACACGACGGAAGTTCCTCATTACACATCTAATTGTGTAGAAGAAGTAGAATTATCTGAAGAGGAAGATACAGATGAAAGTAAAGATGTAGAGGAGGAAGAAGAAGAAGAAGAAGAAGAAGATGAGCTAAACGAACTAGATGAATTTTCAGAAGAGGATTAAATCTGTACGTTTGTTTTATCATCATATTTGACACTTTAGTGACACTTTATCATATAAATCTGTGACACTTCAGTGACACTTTATTGACACTTTTATCTGTGACTATGATATTTTTCAAAAATCTGTGATGTCTATCATATAAATATATTTTTTTGTTTTATTGTCATATGTTATTATCAGGTATGACTAGACCAAGAGGACGACGCGGAGGATTTTATATTAGGCAGTCCCGTCAGCCTCGGGCTGGGGATGAAGATTCCGTACCCTCATCCTCATCTCCGAGTACGCCATTGTACCATTCTGTTCCCGGTCCATTACCGGGACAGGGCAGTTCCAGTAGGTTGGCGACTCCTTCCTCATCATCTAGCCTTCCTGATCTCCCGTCCAGCATTCCTCCCGCGTCCAGCATCCCTGATCCCCCGTCCAGCATTCCTCCTATCGACGGCTCTATGGGGGGAGCCGACGTCGAGCATATGGAGGACGGCAATCAGACTGATCCTGTCCAGGCAGGAGGTGAGAGCGACCCTCCATGCGCTCCCCCGGGCGAGACGCGTATGGAGATTTGGACGGACGGGCCTATGAAGTAAGTTAATTAGTTAATATATATTTCTCAAATGATTATATGTACATATATATTCATGAGAATTATTATTGTATAGGTATCGGCCTTCTGCAGTACAGAGACAGCTGGGGGTATTTCTGAGGCAGAACTATGGTGGGCCTTGGATTAACTACTCAGATGCTCCCGCAGATAGGAAGGCCTTTTGGTTCGCCCACTTCAAGGTAAAAAAATTTGTTTATTTTTAAATTTTAATAATCATTTGTGTATATTATACAACTTTTGTATTTTACTTCTTGTAGAGGACCTATTTCTATCCACCACACCGGACGGCGAGGATCGAGGGCCAATTTTCTGCCGTCGTAGCCAAGCTCATCCGTGATGCGATCCACGACCAGAAGTGTCGTGATCGCTCCGGACAGCCGATCCATGGTTGGATCATGCCAGAGCAGTGGGCTGCGATGAAGGCTAGATTCAGTGAGCCCAAGTACCAGGAGCGGTCTGACAAGGCCAAGGTGGCGCGGTCGAGCACCGGTAAGTGGTGTGGTGGCTCCATTTCGATGACGGAGCATTTTCGTCGTCTGGTACGTTTCCTATGACGGACATTAATTTATATATAGTTCGATAGAATATTTAATACTAATAATAGATAATATATTTTAACAGGTAAAAAAGGGTGAGGACCCGAACATGGTGACCGTCTTCCTGGTCACCCATCGGAGGGCTGGGGAGTTCATTGACGAGAGGGCGACGCAGGTATATGTGCGTTCTATTCTTTATATTAATTTACTATAATTTAGAAAACAAAAAAAATAGATATCAATATAGACTTTAGCAAACACTTACACGTTAGCAAACATTATTCTAGGCCGAGTTTGTTCGGCTACAGGACGAGGCAGCGGCTGCTGCTAGTGCGCCAGCAGAGGGAGGGGCTGGTAGTTCCTCCCAGCCGCCTACAGCTCCATCGCCGGACGAGCCCTGGATGACCGCCGTTGGCGGTCTTCAGAAGGGTACGTACTACGGTACGGGATCCTACGGCGCGTATTTGGCTTCGGAGTCATCCCGGGCCCCCTCTGTCAGTGCGCAGTCTCCGGCTTCGCAGGCGTCGTCACGAGCTGAGGATATTCGTCGCCAGATCGAGGAGCTGCGTCGCGAGTTGCAGCAGCAGATTTCTGATGTGGTCGAGCGACGATCCTACCCTCCGATCGTCACCGGACGATTTGATGCAGTCGAGCGCAGTATACAGGAGCTGATGAGTCTGCATCAGGCTACAGCTGCCAGCTTGCACACGCTCACCGAGTCTATGCAGCACACAGAGCGTAGACAGGTCGAGCTGGAGGGATCGCAAAGGAGCATGTCTGCCTCACTCACTTAGGTTTCGGCTTCGCTTGAGGCGAATACTGAGAGGGCGGTGAGTATCCTTGCTATTTATGGTGAGCGACTGCGAGAGCTGGAGCAGATACGTCCTCCCGGTCCATCGACGGCGCCGACTCCAGACATTACACTGCCTCCTACTGCCCCTACGGTGCATCTCACTCAGGAGCAGTATGACTACATTCTATCCCAGATGCGCGGCAGGGGTCCGCAGTGATTTTATTAATTTTTTTATGACTTGTATGTATTGGCCCTATGGGCAAATTGTTTATTGGTACACTTTTGTTTGTACACTTGGTGGGAGACTTTTTATCATCTCCCATTTTTATTTGACTCTATTGGATGTTTGTGAGAATGTGTCTGTGATATTTACTTTGCACTGTCTCCTATTTTTATTGTGATATTTACTTTGTGATATCTGCGACGGGGATGACAAATATACCTACGCTGGGTTATAAGCGATGATCTGATATACAAAGGAGGTGCTGCCGAAATTTTAAAAAATATAATGTGTATTTTTGTGATGATGTGTGTCTGTATTTACAGTGAATGTGAAATGCAGTGTTCGGAACCATCGACAGTTTCGATTACTGTTGTATGTTTTATCTTGGATAGAAAGAGCAACAGTTCAGGGTGTACTTCTGAGAGCTTTATTTTCACGTCCTTCACTTTCTTCGGACGTCGTAAAGGTTCCCGAGAAGGTGAAGGACGTGAAGAGGAAGCTCTGAGAAGTGCACCATGCACTGTTGCTCTTTCTATCCAAGATAAAATATAGAACAGTAAGCGAAACTGCGATGGTTCGAACACTGCACTTCGCACACACTGTAAACACAGACACACAGCATAACAAAAATACCAATTATATTTTTTTAAATTTTTTTTTAAAATATCTGCAACGTATAGCGACGTTCTGTGACGTACAGCGACGGTAAGTACATGTCGCTATACGTCGCTAAATAGTGACGTAACGTCGCTAGATGTCGCTAGAGTGCTGACGTGGGATATGACAACCTGAGAACGGACGTCGCTAAATTGGTCGCTAGGCGTCGCTAAAGTGTCCACGTGGCTGACATGCCATGTCATCATATATAAAGTATACCGCGTCGCAAAGTGGTCGCTCTACGTCGCTATGTTGGCGACGTAAGATTACATCGCTATCTGTCGTGCATTTTGTGACGTCTAGCGACACTAAACGTGACGTCGCACAAAGCGACGTTCTACGACGAAATTGTCATCTGCGACTTGCCTATACGCGACATCCAATTTTCGTCGCTAAATACGTCGCAAATAGCTTTTAGCGACGGATTTACCTTATTTAGCGACGTCTTCTGACGTCGCTAAAAGGGGTTATTTTAGTAGTGATAGCAGTTGTATTAATTTTATTAATTGTAAAATCTTATATTTTCTTTAATTATAAATGTTGTAAATGTTGTAACAAATTTAAAAATGTGAATGAGCAGCAAATGTTATATTTTGAGCATTTATTTCTTACGGGCTTGACAGCGTTCTACCGCCGACTCTGCGGCGTCGGCTGGCTTAGACACGTCTCATATCCGAAAAGCGGGTGCGGGTCGTGACAATAAATTCTAAACTCTTGATTGATTTTAGTTTCTGGGTTTATTTTGTTTGTCGATGATGTTGTTGGATCTCGATCCCTACATAAAAAGGGTTTCGATCGACTGATACGTGTTGGGTTCGATTTTGGCTTGACGATCCTACGATTGTCTTTGTTTGTGAAGCGCGAATGATCTTTAGATCATGTTCGGTTCTTTACTTGCTGTTGGATCATTTTCGGTTTCGGGTTACCTAGCTGCTGTTGGAATTATTTGTGATGCATGTATTGTTGGTTTGGGTTTCTTGTATAAATCGTTGCTTGGGTTCTCCTTCCTATACTTGCCGTGGGATGTTGGTTTAGGTTTTCCTTATTATACATGTTGGGTTGGAAAAGATGTCTTTGCTGTAGGAGGTGTTTTGCTATTTGGATTAAAATTGTTGGTTGGGTATCTATTATGCATAATGGGTTTAACTTGGTACTGTGGGTGTTTTTGTTGGGAGCTTTTCGATATAAATTACATGCGGGTATATATTAGTTGGGAGTATTTCTATTTCGGAAATGACACCTCCATTAGCATGCCTGCATCGTTGATTTTGGGACTACGTCCACTATGCCATGCCTAGATGTTTTACCTTATTTGTCGGTTTCGATTTTTATTAGAGTACTCTGATACTCTCGGTTTTTCGATATAAATCACAGACTCTAAAATTGACAGACTCTAAAAGTGAGGGTTTTGTTTTCTTTTTCAGGGTTTTGCTATACGTACATGTGCTATGGACAGTCTTCATGTGACCAAGTTGAAGCGTTATAAGTGTGCTTCTTCGCTACAGTATCTGTGAGATTTTTTATGTCGATAGTTTTGATGTAGCTAAAGTGTACTCTATATTGGATACTCTATATATTTTGAGAAGATGTATATAATGAAATGGAAAAATGTAGAATGGTAGCTAAAATACTCTATTTTGAGACAATGAAATGGAGAATGGTACTTTATATTACATTTCAATGCTTTGTTGTGAATATGGTTCAAAGTGGTTGTTTTCGAATTGAATTGAGCAGCGTTTGGAATGTCATGAAGTATAGAGCGTTATAAATGTGATACAACGACCATATACAGCGGCTTTTCATAACTATCCATAACGCTTTGAAAATAAAACGTAGCAGAAATTCAACCTATTAATGATGGTTTTGGATGAAATCTATAACGCTTTTAAAAACATTTATAACACCCGATTTCATAACGCTTTGACTAAAAGAAAAAAAAAAAGCGTCATGGTTTGCAATCAATGACGCTTTTTAGCCGTCATTAAAAGGTATTTTTGTTGTAGTGGGAGGAGAAGAAATTAGGGTTTTGGGAGAAGGAGAGGGAGAGTTCTCTTTTTTTCTTTTGGTGGAGAGAGAGTGTAGAATGGGTTATGGGAAGGAATGAAGGGTTTGGAGGGTTGGGCTGCCCCCTAGCCAAATTTGGGTGCCCCTAGCAAAATCTCCACCTCCTTGGACTGCCCCCAAGTAAGGGTTGCCCCCTAGCAAAAATGGTGGTGCCCTTAGAAAAAAAAACCTAAAAATACTGTCGATGCTATTGATCAGAATACAAAGCCAAATCCAAGAATTAGGCATCTGCGTCAATAATATATCAACAAATGGAGAGAGATTCTCCTCACGTTCGACATGTCTCGTGTGTCCCAACGACTTCCGACACGAGTTAGCCTGCCGGCTCAGTCGAAAAACTGCAACATGCTTCCCGTGGAGATCACTTCTCAATCGCCTACCGAAGGCCTAATCTCCGTTGCTGCAACGATAGTTCGATCATCGTCGTGTTGTAGCCTGAAAGATCAAGGTACCACATCGTGTCAGCATAAGCATCAACCAGGGTTCGCATATATGTGAGCTTTCGCGTGCATATCGTTTCTGAGCATGTACAAACTGTGCGATTGCAAAGGGCTCCAAAAATTGAAAGGCTCTTAAACTTTTAACTAACACACACAAGTGGTGAGGCAGGCATGCGGTCCAAGTGGTCAGTGATGACAATTACGAATTCTAATATATTTTTATATTGAGTAAGTAACAATCTTTAAACGTCAGAAAAATTTCTCATATTTAGTATTTGTACGTGGTTCTTAAAATGACAGAAACTGTCATGTTCGCGTGCTACTAATCTACTCGTGCGGCACACAAATTTCTGCATGAACTGGACTAAGAACCTGAACTTATAACTTAGGAAGAAGCAATGGTTTCTAGCTAAAGCCTAAAGATCAAATCCTCTACTGAAACCCAATAAATAAAAATAAAAATAAATTAATCAAGATTTCGGTACTCACCACCATTATGAGAACTCTTGAAAGAGGAGGAAACCCAGAGAGACGGAGAGGTTTGGTGTTTACAGGAGCGGCAATGGTGCTTTTAGTAGGCAAAGGACCATATGCTGCTGAATTGTAAAGAGTTCAGCTTTCTCTTCATTTTTTTTTGTTTCTGTTTGTTCTTTTCCAACTACCTTTTCCGAACACTTTTTTTTTGCAGTTTAAACCCTGAGACAGGGGGCTTTCTGTAAATAGTGGAAAAGTTAGGGGGCTGCCTGTGGATGACAGCGCAGAAGCTCGAGGAGGTTAGTTGGTCTCGTTGCTTTCCTCGCGCACGAAACGAGACGGTGGGCTCCATTTTGGCGCCAATTTTGTACAACTCGTACTTGGACCGTCAATAAAGTATTTTGTGTTTGAAGGTCTCGTTGCTTTCCTCGCGCACGAAACGAGACGGTGGGCTCCATTTTGGCGCCAATTTTGTACAACTCGTACTTGGACCGTCAATAAAGTATTTTGTGTTTGAAGGAAAACGATATATCGTAGAATAGTATTTTATTCCACTCATTCATCATATGGCAAGGACCATATATATAGGGATAAGGGACAACCCAAGGGTCATGAGTTACATGACCCAAGGGTAATGAGTTACATGATCCCAAGGGTCATGTGTAACTCATGACATAATGGTGAATAATAAGGTTTACACAACACTCCCCCTTATTCATCCATTTCCTTGGATCCACTTATGAAATACTTCAGGATTCAATAAGCTAATGGGGTGGATACTGCTGGATCCAGAGTAAACTTGGTTTGCCTCGTTAAAACCTTGGCTGTGGAAAACCCAGTGGAAAAAACCATCAGTCCTAAGGAAAAAGAGTACAATCCTATAGTTTTACTCCATCTGATCTATACAAGCTTCAGGCTTGCAGGTCTTTTAGTTGCCTCATCCCTATTCCTCTTACAAGCTTTACAAAAGTACATCGTGGCAGTGTTTTGGAAAACAAATTTGCTAAGTTATTACAAGATTGAATTTGTTGTACTTTGACTTGTCCCTTCTCTTGAAGGTCGTGCGTCCAGAAGAATTTGGGGGATATGTGCTTCGTCTTGTCACTCTTCATGTATCCTTTCTGAAGTTGAGCTACGCATGCTGCATTATCTTCAAAAAGGGTAGTAGGCTCAAGTTCACCAGTCTTCAGGCCAATAGATGCCAAAATGTGCTGAATGACGGAGCGAAGCCAAACACACTCCTTGCTTGTTTCGTGGATTGCCAGGAGTTCAGAATGGTTGGATGAGATAGCCACACTGGTCTGTTTGACGGACCTCCAGGAGATAGCCGTACCACCGAAAGTAAACACAAATCCAGTTTGTGATTTCTCTGTGTGGGGATCTGATCTATAACCTGTATCTGAATAACCAAGTAAAGTGGAATACCCATTATTCGGGTAATATAGTCCTAGGTCTATAGACCCTTGGAGGTAGCGCAGAAGATGTTTCACTCCATTCCAGTGGCGCTTTGTGGGCGCTCATGCACTGTATCTGGCTAATAAGTTAACTGAAAACGCTATATCAGGATGCGTACAGTTAGCCAGATAGAGTAGTGCCCCAATGGCACTTAGGTAAGGTACTTCAGGACCTAATGATTCCTCCCCCTCTTCCAGTGGACGGAAAGGGTCCTTCTTTACGTCCAATGATCGAATGACCATTGGTGTACTAAGGGGATGGCATTTATCCATGTGGAATTGTTTAAGTAATCTTCGTGTATATATAGATTGGTGTAACAGGATACCACCCTTTAGGTGTTCGATCTGTAAGCCAAGATAATACTTTGTTTTGCCTAGGTCTTTCATTTCAAAAGTTGTCTTAAGGCTTTCAGATATCTCAGTGATCTCTGCAGGAGATCCAATGATATTTAAGTCGTCGACATAAACGGCGACTATAACAAATCATGTTTCCGATCTTTTTATAAAGATACACGGGCAGACTTTATCATTAGTAAATTCTTGCGTAGCAAGAAACTCACTTAGTCTGTTATACCATATTTTTTCTGATTGTTTAAGACCGTACAATGATCTTTGTAACCTTACAGAATAGGTGTCCTGAGGTCTATCTGTTTTCTCTGGTAAAATTTTATATCCTTCAGGGAGTTTTATATAGATATCTTTATCTATATTGCCATAAAGATATGCAGTCACAACGTCCATGAGCTGCATTTCTAGGCTTTTCAGAGAAGAGAGGCTGATCAGGAATCTGAAGGTATTCCCATCCATGATCGGAGAATATGTTTCTTCATAATCTATTTCCGGTTTCTGGGAGAAACCTTGTGCTACAAGGCGTGCTTTGTAGCGCACAACTATGTTGTGTTCATTTCTTTTTCTTGTGAAGATCCATTTATATCCCACAGGTTTTACACCTTTAGGTGTTTGGACTACTGGTCCAAAGACTTCGCGTTTCAAGAGTGAGTCCAGCTCTACTCCTATTGCCTCGTTCCACTTTGGCCAATCTCCTCTGCGTTTACGTTCCGCTAGAGACCGTGGATCGATGTCATCGTCATTTTCAGTGACGTGAACGGCAATATTGAACGTAAAATCGTCGTCGACGACTGTGCTTTTTCTGTTCAGTACCTCTCTAGTACGTACATAATTTAATAATATTTCTTCTGTTTGTTCCTCTTCAGGGGAAACTAGGAGGGGAGAGGTAGCTGATCTGAGCTCAGAATCCTGTGTTGGGATCTTCTTAATTTCTCCAGGATTTTTTCTTTTACGAGGGACTTTGTCTCTCGAACCTGGTGGGCGTCCTCTTTTTAATTGAGGTATTTCCATTTCTGTTGCCGGCGGATTGCATCCATCTTTGGGGATGTCAATCCTAGCTGGCGTGTTGGCAGCAGGGACGTGTGATCTGACAATCTTCTGGTTGTCAGTAAATGTATCCGGAAGTAGATGTACAGTGTTCTGAAGATGTAATATCTTCAGGATCTCATCTTCACATTGACTTGTACACGGATGAAAATGAGACAAAGTTTTTGTGTCCCAAGAAATTGTCTTAGAAGCTTCTGGCTTCTTAGACTGTGTGCCCAGTTTAGGAAATAATCCTTCATCAAACTCACAGTCATCAAGACGTGTCTTAAATACGTCACCCGTCAGGGGTTCTAGGTATCTAATTATAGAGGGTGAGTCAAACCCAACATAGATACCTAATCGACGTTGTGGACCCATTTTGGTCCTTTGTGGGGGGGGGGCAATGGGGACGTAAACAGCACAACCAAAAACTCTCAAATGAGAGATATTTGGAGGTGAACCATAAGCGAGCTGCATCGGAGATAGAATATGACCCCCAGAAGGTCGTATTCTAATAAGTGATGCGGCATGCAATATAGCATGACCCCAAGCTTCCACAGTCAACTGTGACTGCATCAACAATGGACGAGCAATCCATTGTAATCTCTTAATAAGAGATTCTGCTAACCCGTTCTGGGTGTGAACATGAGCTACAGGATGTTCAACTTCGATGCCAATTGCTTGGCAATAGTCTTAAAAAACCTGTGAAGTAAATTCACCCGCATTATCAAATCTTAATTTTTTGATATGGTTATCAGAGAAATGAGCCCGCAACTTAATTATTTGTGCCAATAGCTTAGAAAAAGCTAAGTTGCGGGTGGACAAAAGGCACACATAAGACCATTTAGTAGATGCATCTATAAGTACCATAAAGTACCTAAATGGACCACTTGCGGGGTGAATAGGTCCGCAAATGTCTCCATGAATTCTCTTTAAGAAGCTAGGAGACTCTAGTCCCACTTTCAAAAGGGATGGTCTCGTTATAAGTTTACCTTGAAAATAAGGTAGACACGAGTAATCATACTTCTGAAGAATCTTCAGGTTCTGCAGGTTGTGTCCACTGGATTGGCTCATGATTCGTTTCATCATAGCTGATCCTGGGTGACCCAGTCTATTATGCCAAAGTTTAAATTTTGGCGATGAATGACACTTCTGGTGCACAATCATGTTAGCTTCTGTTGATTGAATATGAGTATGATAGAGACCCGACGGGAGGCCCTTGAATCGTTCTAAGATAGTTTTTGAACCATCTTTTAGACGAGTAACATACAGATATTCTGCCGCATTTATTTCATTTGTTTCTAAGTGATATCCATTTAAACGAATGTCCTTGAAACTTATGAGATTCCTATTTGATTTAGGAAAGAATAGTGCATCTTTTATTATTAGTCTTGTTTTATTTGGGAGCAATATAATTGCTTCACCAGATCCTTCTATTATGTTTGATAGTCCTGATATCGTAATAACGGGACCGTCATAATCATATAAGCTATAAAAATAGCTTTTTTCGAAGGATTGTGTGCGTCGAGGCGCTGTCCACAAGGCATTCACACTTCATCTATAGATCTATGAAAAAAATAACAACAAACAATCGTAATTAAAACAACAGTTTTGAAATACAATTTTTGTTTAAAAAAAATTCTCTTATATCGATCGATGGGCCGATATAGAGAGGTCAATAAGTTGCTTGCAAAAATGCATAATTTATAAATACAATTTGAGGAAAAAAAATATTCGGTCAACTCCTTTCGGTAGCTCTACGTGAATATGACCAGGCGGAAAAATGAGGGAGGGAGGTCACCGGGGACCAATTAAATACCAAGTCTCAAGTTCTTTCTGACATCATACCCAAATAGGTGAGCCTATTCGGAGAGACTTCGTAAAATTTTCTTTGTCAAATGTAAGAATAAATATCATTTTTCAAGAAATTCACATTTATCAAGAAATTGACACTACCAGTGGCCGGAGCCGATGGGAGAGGAGTTGAAATGGTGGCTAATAAGCCCTGGGCACGTAAATGGAACTTCAGGTCCACGTGCCAGCTCAAATAATTTTTTTTCAGCAGCGTCTAGTACTACGAAATCGACACTCGCTATTTTTTTTTTCCCGGCCATTTTATCTTTAGATCAATCATGCCAAAAAAAATATTGAGTTAATTTCCTTAAACTTTTCCTTTCCATTAATCAATGGAACTTTAAAGTTTAAAACAAGATATACTTGTAGCAAGATATTTAAAGTTTAGTCTCATTTATGCAATTATGTCCTCATCCATTCCATGAGATAGCCGACCCTGCTGGACTCAAAATGCTACTGTAATGAACACTATAAAAGTTGGAAAGAAGAAGAAGCTAAGAGCATTACTATTTAGTATCCTTGACAGATATCTACTATTTAGTACCAACATGCATATATGCATGCTTGAAAGTCTCAGAATTAGATTGTAAGTTGGAAATAACATCCAATCTTTCCCATGAATTGATCCATCTTTCTTTGGTGAAAAAAAAATGCCTACCCAACATAAAGTACTACTGTTGCTAGTTGTGTGGTCCACCCTTCATTAAAGGTGGATGGCTTCAAACGAATTTGTTGGTCCTTTGTCTATTATATGTTACACAAAACCACATAAACTGAAATACAATATTTCAAAATGATTAATGTAACATATTGCAAGATTATTCTGTTATATTAGGCAATTTATTTATGCCCTCGGACCATATACCGATTGTTCGAATCACAAGGATGATTAATAGCAATAATGTAGTCAAGTGGAGTCCTTCTAAATTGGACAGACATTCGACTAATGGATTAAACCACTTGATCAGAATTAAGTGATTTGACGGTTCTCAAGAGATAACACGATTTGTTGAAAATATAAGATCCCAACTTCGAATACAAAGCTATAAACTGCAAACCATTTGTTGAAAATCTAAACATATCCAGACACACCACATGAATATGCCGATTTAGGAGCTCTATGAATTATAGCATATGGAAATGGGTTTTATCATTTCTCTAGAGTATCGTACTCTCGAATAAAATTTTAGATATCATCTAGAAAACTATCCAATAGAATATTGTATCATGAGCAAGTACTTACATGATTCAGAAAGTAGTACATCTCATGAATAAGATGAATTTTTTAAAAATAAATTTACCTTTCTTATCGTACGGTGGAAGAAGGTAAAAAAAAATTAACGGTACGTCGGATCGGCTAGGGAAGGAGGAAGAATGACGTCGATTCTCCTTGCTTCAGCAATCGTGCTGATAACGTGTTTGAAGGGAGACGATATATCGTAGAATAGTATTTTATTCCACTCATTCATCATATGGCAAGGGCCATATATATAGGGATAAGGGGCAACCCAAGGGTCATGAGTTACATGACCCAAGGGTCATGAGTTACATGATCCCAAGGGTCATGTGTAACTCATGACATAATGGTGAATAATAAGGTTTACACAACATTTTGTAAGTACTTCATTGGGGCTACTTACTTACTTCAATAAAATTCAATGGAACTCGTACTCGTAGTTGGTCTCGTTACTTTCCGCAAACGCAACTGTGACAGGTATAGTCAATAAAATTCTATATGCAATTCAAACATTGGGATAAGATCTACGTTTTTGTATAAAGTTAAGTACTTCAATGGGGCTACTTACTTCTTCTGGTAAAGTATTTTGTAAGTATTTCAATTCTAGAAATAAATCATTTCCATCAAGATCAGAAACTTCATTATGTTTTAAAACATTTTCAAGATTATAACAATAGTTTTTTAAAGCATTTTCATCCAGTGAGATTAACTTTCTCAAGTCAAACAAAAATCCAAAAATATTTTCATATAATTGAAGTTGTTCAAACCTACTTTTAAGTGAAGAAATAGCTTGATCTGTTATTTTTAAAAAATAATCAATTCTAAGAGATTCTTCAGGTAATCGTATTGTCTCATCATTGGTATCTTCATCAAAATGTCTTTTTCTACGAGTTTTGCGTTTCTCACGAAAGATAGGATCGATTTCCATTTCTGTTGCAATCTCTTTAGCCGAAATCATGGCGGATGCAAAACCATTTTCTCTATATTTTTGAATATGTGCAATGAGTGTTTTTAGCTCAGCTATAGCAACATCAATACGCATGTCAACAGATTGCATTTCTTTACTAACTATGTTAACAGCATGTAAAATATCATACCAAATAATCATAGCTATTAAGAATTCAAAATTTTCAAGCTCATTCACTAAACCCTCAGCTTCACTACTTACCTTAGACTCTTCGTTAACATCTACTAATTCAAGTAAAGCTTCTCGTATTTGTGGAGCTTGAAATCTAATTACCTTTACACTTTCAACACAAGCTTCCCAGCGTGTTTGTGACAAAGATTTGGGAGTTAAACTAGGTACTTTTTCTTTTAAAATTTTCCACCGTTTTGTAGAAGATGATCGAATAGTGTATAAATACGTTGTACAATTCCAAAGAAAGAATGAGCTTTAGCATTACAATTTGCAATATCACAAAGAACTAGATTGAGACTATGACAACCACAAGGAGTATAAAAAGCTCTAGGATTTATTTTTAGTAATCGTTTTTGTACGCCTTGATTTTTTCCTTTCATATTTGATCCATTATCATATCCTTGTCCTCTTATATTATCTAAATCAAGATCAAGAATTTTTAGCACACTTTGTAATTCATTGAAAAGAACAAGTCCCGATGTATCATCAACTTTTAAAAATTCTACAAAATAATCTTTTATTTTTATTGGACTATTTGAAACATCCACACATCGTAATATTAAAGTCATTTGCTCTTGGTGACTAGTATCAGGAGTACAATCAAGTAAAACAGAATAATATTTTGATTCTTTAATAGTTTTAATAAAAAAAAAAATTATTTCAGATGCCAATAAAGTTATCAATTCATTTTGAATCTTATGACTAAGGTAATGATGTTGGATTTCTTGATGTTGGATGCGTCGAATATGTTCTTGCATTATAGGATCAAAATCTGCAAAAGTCTCAATCAAGGACAAAAAGTTTCCATTATTTTCTTGCTCAATCTTCTCATTTGAGCCACGAAATGCCAAGGTCTGTTTAGCAAGATATTCTACGGCAGCAATTATTCTTACTAATACTTTTTTTTAATGTTCCTTTTCTTTACTAATCATTTCTTGTACATGTCTATCAATTGTTTCATGTTTTTGTAATCTTACTTGCAAATCAATCCATGTGTCCATGCTAATCATGTGTTCCTTACTTTTTCATGATTTTGAAGTCTTTCACTAAGGTGCTTCCAATCTCTAAATCCTTCATTTAATTTATTAATTGACTCTCTCTATTATTGTGATTCAACTTAAATAACTTACAACAAAAATAAAATGCTTTATCTAATTCTTTTGAATATACTAACCATACTCTATCTTCTTTCTCTCCATTAGGTAAAAGTCTAAAATAATGTGATGAAGAAAAATGCCTAGAGAATTCATCGTGAGGAAAATTAAAATTATCAACTCTTAAAGGACCTTTTTCTACTAGTATATCTCTCGATTTCATATCAAGACCATGCCAAATTCTTGGATCAAAAATATTCAAAGGCATGGAATGATTTTGTTCATCTATATCAATAGAAATTTCCACATTCTCTACTCCAATTTCATTTTTATTTTGATCTAATTCTTCCTCGTGACTAGGCTGATTTTGATCTAGTTCTTCTTCGAGATTTTGATTTGGCTCATTAACTAGATTTTCATTTAAACTCTCAAGTAAATTTATTGGTCTACTAACAACAAACTTATCCATAACACCTTTTTGAGATTGAACTAATTCATCTATTATTCTTTTCTTTTTAAGTTTTTCATATCCAGATAAATATTTTCTAGGTGGCATTTTGTTTTATGAAATACTAATAATAATTTACTTAATAAACAAAATAATTTAAGAACAATATCACCTGATTTGGATCAATAAACTTGAAAGTTGCTGTGAATTAGTTGGCTAGGATTTGCGGCTAAGTTGTGCAATTGCAATGACAACAGAAAACGCCAAGGAGATGCAACCCAATTGAGATTGACAGAGCCAGAGGGAACACAACCTAAATATAAAGAAACCAAAATATAAGTGGGCCAAATGCTAACAAAAATAGATGTACCAATTAAAAATTAATAATTACCATATTAATCAATAAACAACTTATAATTTTAAAATAATTAAATTATACTAATTTATCCAAAGTAAAATGAACATGTAGAAAGAAAGAAATTTTTAAAAATATACAATGTAACCCATTTGTTTTTGAGACATAAAAATTTGACCAACCAAAGGTCAAAGCTTAAAAAAAATGAGAGAAGATGGTCCCTTCTCCAACACTTAGGGTCTGTTTGATTAGCAGAAGGTGGCCCGTAAGTGCCACCTTCTGCTGCAACTGATGGTTGAAAATCGCAGTTCGGGAGTTTGGTTGGCAGCAACTGGTGGTCCGTAAGTGTCAAATCATCGCAACTGGGTTGTAACTAGCCTGTGTATTTTTTTTCACTGAGTTGCTGCATAAAATTGAAGGAGGTGGCTGGTAGGTGACCACAAGTGAAAAGAGAGAAGAGAAAGAAATAGAAACGCTACTGGTCGGCGAGACAATCGCAGACGGCGAGCTCGATGGCGGCGAAGTTGCAACCGCTAACTGCTTTTCGGCGAGATCCGACCTCGAGCTCGTTTCGGCCGTCCTCGAGCTGCTTCCCGGCGAAGGTCTCGCGGAAGTTAGGGTTTAGCGATTTCGTCGTCGTCGAATGAGGAGGAGGAGGATGAAATCGGTGGAGGAGGAGGAGGAGGAAGAGGAAATCGGTGGAGGAGGCTGAGGAGGAGGAGATCGGTGGAGGAGGCGGCGGAGGAGGAGAAGTCTGGTGGAGGAGGAGGAGGAGGAGGAGAAGGTGGAGGAGGAAATTGGTGGAGGAGGAGGAGGAGGAAATTGGTGGAGGAGGAGGAGGAGGAGGAGGAGGAGGAGAAGTCCGGTGGAGTGAGAGAGTTTTTTTTTAATCTCTCTCTCTCTCACAGTGTATATATAATATATATAATATATTTTAATTAATTAAAAGTATTATTTTAATAAAAAGATCTATTTCTAAATTTTTTAATTAATTTTTTTAATGTTTTATTTATTTTTTAATATCCAAATATTCTACTTTTACTTTCCATCTACACTCCCAATTTGTATCCAAACACAAGACAATGAAACTCCCCAACAAAACCTACTCTATCCAAACACATTTTGGAAACTCCACCCCACTTGCGGTGGGATAAATTTCATCACGTGAAAGTGTCACTTTCACACTTTCAAACACCTACTTCGAACCAAACAGGCCCTTAAACTGATGTGCTTATGTCATGTGAGTCATGTGACTACTCAGAGAGGTGGAGTGTTCATCGTGTTTATACATTTGCTTCATTAACAAAAGAGAAACCAAAGCTTTAAGAAAATTAGCCTGGCCCCTTCTCCAAGACCCATCAACTCAACCCATGTGACTTATAGTAGCCAGTACAACACACGTTACAGTATGCTTTATGCATATATTCAAGGTGTTCGTGGGCCGGTCCGGGCCGACCCGCGGTCCAAAAAGCTGCGGTTCAAACCGGGCTCGGGCCGGGCCTGAACCGGACCGGGCGAGCAAGCGGGCCGGGCCTGGCCCGGACCGGTTTGAGTAGGATGGGCCCAGCCCGCCATTGAACCGGACCACAGGGTGTTCGGGCCGGGCCGGGCTCCGGTTTAGTGCGGGCCGGTTCAGCCGGGCTGAACCGGGCCGGCCCGGTTCAGTTTTGGTTTTTTTTAATTTCTATTGTTTTTTTTAATATTTTTTTATTTTAATTTCTATTGTTATTTTGATAAAAAAAAACATTTCTCCCTCTTTCTTTATCCGGGCTTGGGACAGGCAATGCTTGCTTGGCACAGGCAGAGTAAAAAATGTTTTTTTAATTTAAAAGTAAAAATTAGTTTTTGAAATTTTAAAATTTGAAAGTACAAGTTAAATTTTTGAAATTTTGTAAGTTATAATTTAAAATTATATTTTTGAAAGTATAAGTTAAAAATTTAAAAGTATAAGTTAAAAATTTAAAATTTTGAAATTTATAATTTAAAATTTAAATTTTGAAAGTATAAGTTAAAAATTAAAAAGTATAAGTTAAAATTTTGAAATTGAAAAAAAATTGTAAAAAATTAAATGTACATACCTTGCACCGTAGCCTCATTCTTGTTCGCCTTCATGCACCGAAAGCGATTCAAAGTCCAGCTCGTGAATATCAAGATTTTTATCTATCTGGTTTTGGGTTCTTCTCTCGGCTTTAATCCAATCTTGTACGCACACTATTGCTTCCAAGATATCGGGCTTCAAGCGGCCCCTCTTTCTGCTCAACATCCTTGATCCTGCACTAAAACAGGACTCCGATGCTACCGTAGACACCGGGACCATTAGTGTCACGCCCCGCTCCCCTAGGAGCGATCGTCCTCGCTAAGGCGTGATGCCGCACGAGCCTAGATTGCGCTCGTGCAAGGCGGGTTCCATAACGGTCGATTTCAGCGGCTGCGACGGGGTCGTCGCACAGAAGTCCCATGCAGAGACATTGAGCATGCAGCAAAAATTTATAACAAACACAAGTTATTCAACAGAAAGCTCTTTATTGATATTGAAACAAAGGTTACAATGGGCGCAAGGCCAAGATTACAAGTCTCTCAAGCTCACTCTTCTCACATTACAAGTCACTCAGCTCTTTCTCATCTCTCAATTACAAGTCTTGAGCCAGCGGAAGCTTCGGAAGGCGACGTCCATACATTATGTCCCGTATAAGTCTTTACTCCATACGGCCGCACGCTTCGAATCGCCAAGGAACTCCGTGCCTCGACACATCCAAGCAAGCTCCGCACCACGAGCTTCTACCTGTGCCTGCACATAAAAACTATGTGGGTGTCAGTACTCAACTGTACTGGTAGAATGAGATCCTCGCCCACCCATACAAACCCAACACGTTTGATTTACTTTGTGCAACGTAGTCACTTCTTATCAATTGTCTTTCTAGTCTTGCCTTAGGATTATTTTAGGACCGATGTCTTGGCTATTTTATGTCTCAAGACCATCCCGTGCTTGCAACATCGACGTTACCCTATCAAGTCGTGTTTGCCTTACGGCACTTAATCAGAGATGCAACTACGCGATGAGGCTCCATTTCCATGTGATCGTGCTAGGAATCCATCGTGCCGTGCCTCGCAACTCAGGATGACTAAACCATATTGCCGCCTCGCGGCCCTTGCTACTTTGATCACCAACTGACCCAATCAAGACTTGTAAATGTTAGTGTCACTCAACCAACTTTGCCTTGCGGCAGTTTTTCAACTTAGACTCAAACAACTCAACCAACTTATGCAACTTATATACCGACAACTCAAGACTCGACGCCACATCTCGTGCCGAAGCACGTTGCCTACGTTGCAGCCAAATCTTAGGCCCAACATTTTTGTGTTCCAACTGTACACACACATTCAACTCAACTTCCTTGATATACTACACACAATACTCGACTCAATCCAAAGGCAACACGCGGATCGCCGGCCATGCCAACTCATCTATATGAACTAGTCACTAGGGCCTAGCCCTATAATGGACTCCTTTTAAGCTTTTGATTAGACGGACGCTCCTTGCCAGTGCGAGTAGCTAGCTCCGATGTAAGTCTCCGCCTAACCCGTGCGGTCATCCAGCACAGCTATGAATGTCTCCATCGTAACGGTTCCCCTGGACTGCCGGGGTCGCCGTTCGAGAAACAATTTTATTTTACCTTGTACAAGTTGTCCAATGACCATGCAAGACTCGACTCAAACTGACGTCTCACACAGTCAAAGCTATTTCTAGTGTTACCATCTCTTTCAGGGCTAAGTTCAACACATCTCACATCTGAGATCTTGCCTCGACGACCCGTAGTCGCGAGCATTCTTCTTTCTTGCCCTATCATTTCACTCACTCAAGAACAACTATCGAAACACTTTCCAAAGTCAATGACTCAATCGTGGCCCGTGCCTTAAAATACTAAATCTATGCCATCGTGTCTCAAACCAACTTGAAATTCTATGTGACACCACCGCCCAAGTCATACTCTATATGACGGGCCTTACGATCGTGAGACTATGTGGTTATACCCGGCCGTAGAACTCATAGGGCCGTGTCTGCTACTACTCCTGATAGCTTAACGTAACTTGCCTAACTTACTTTGCAACAACTTGACGAGCAAAGGCTGCGTCAAGGCTTGTGTCGTGGGAACGTGCCGTGCACGCCTTCGACTTCGAACAACCAAGTTATTTGGAGTGCCTAGACTTATGCCACAAGCCGTGCAATACAACTTAATCCATCGGCGAGCAGAGGCTATGACACGCCTTGGGCGAAGAGACCGTGCATGCTTTATGAAGCATTTATGCGGACGACGCCTATGAATTTGGCTAACTCTTAGCTTGTGACGAATACCAACTCTTCCTTCTCCCAAGCCACGGGACGAAGGACTGAGTGTCATTTTCAAAGTACGCCGTGCACCAACTCTAAGATGATCGTTTTGGACCTTTCCATATTCTAACTCAATTCGACCCGTCGGAATTATTCTCTTTTAGCTATGTGGATTCGTCTCTTTTATTATCAAGCCTACTTGTGCAAGTTAAAAATATGCGATTTATTATGTGAAGGCAAAGATGAGGCAAGTTCACCGAAACTACCCCACCTGAGCAAGCGGTCGCCTCGACCGAGCGATGTCTTCAAGCAGCCGTTGCAAGGCTAAGTTCGAACACCGTCGGCGTTCCTATTCCTCTGATTGACTGAGCGGGACGGGACACTACATCATACACCACTCAGAAAAAGTTTCGTCCTCGAAACTAACTGAGTACACTTATCGACTTATCACTTTACTCAACATTCAAGGACTCTCGTACACACTTACTCCTATACATTTCTCAAATCTGAGCCATGCTCGTGCTATCCTCAATCCGTTCTTCAAAACTCATGATTTCAAAATCCTCGATACTCTTCCGTTCCTCAAATCTCACTTGAATTCAACGTATCACTTGGTTGGATCGTGCACACATTCCAGGCGTCTCCAAAATACATACATTTCAGCCAAGCCTCGTGATAGCAAATTCTGTCATTTTTACTCGAGTCGGATCGTGCACGCATTCAAGCGTCCTTGATATACATGCATGTCAGCCGAGGCTCATGAGTGGTATTTTCATATTTCCGAATCATTCTATTTATCAGTACCAATATCTCAACCAATCAATCCTCAAGATCACTCGTACCGGTACTAACTTTCGCAACATGGACGTCTTGCCTAACCGCTAGGCTATGTCTTTCCGTCAGTATTGGAATCATAGTTCCCAAACAACGATATCAACACTGACCCCATCCTAAGGTCAAACCAAGTTGATAGTACGGGGTTTTCTACCCAAGCTCGCATCACTCCGATTTCTAAACATCGAGCATCGATTTCCTACACACATCCGAACGTTCGTCTCACGGGGTCCGAGTCATTCAGCAAATCTATCCTATGACACTTACATTTCAACCAATTCTTCGATACATCAATATCGTTCATTCAATAAGCTATTTCACATAGTCTATCTCTTCAAATACGTCCGACATAATCTGCCTATCAAACCTTCTCAAGTCAAACTTGCTACGACACAATTTATTTCTAAACCATAATTCACATTTCGTACTCCCTAAGTCATTTATCCCAATTCACGAAATCGATCCCAAGGTAATCTGACTTAACAATACGTTGCACCCCGATCTCACGCGAGTCAGATTTTCTACGGTGGGCATGAATCACCATGCACGCTCCCGCGGAATAACCATCCTCATCGGGACGTAACTCTTGTTCGAGTCTAGACTAATTCATTCTCGATGCGCGGATTGGACCTACTCAATCCTCATATTTATTTCATTCATCAATCGTAAGTCCTAACATCCTCAAATTTTTCTTCACATCAAACCGACAAGTCGAGACAATCAAAGTTGTCACATCCTGATTTTCTGAGTTCGATCATTCCCGCAACATGAATCACCATGTCAACGCACACGCGGAACGATCGTCCCAAATCCGATGCAAAGTGCGAGGCTGAAGTTGCGCTCGTGCAAGACAAGAATGCCGACGTTGTGGCTATCAACGTAACCATCAAGACACAATCATTTTCATCCAACATTCATTTCAATCAAAATTCTAAGTATAGCATCCAACCGAACAATAACACTTGCACGATCGTCTTTCGTCGAATTAGAGTACCCCCGAGTTATCGCATATCGATCTTTGATATGCCTCAATACCATCGATGATATGCATAACCTGACGATCTTCCTTTGCAACGAATTTCGAGTCGTGCGAACGATGCTATCGTCCGACTGGATAGTCTCCTTGACATTCAAATTCAAGTTCGATCATTATCCCTCGAATCATTCACAACATCAATTTCCTCAAACCAAATTCACGTATTGTTCATCCGACTATTTTAAGTCATCGACCAACGTATTTTCTCAATTCGCACCATTCCTTGCTAACTCAAATCATCGAGCAACATTCAATCCAATCCTTAGAGTCATTGCGTAACTTTAAAACTCAAACTTTTCATGCACGCTATCTTTCGATCGTACAAATTTTTATATACGATTCTCAACGATTTTCTCGAATAAGTCATCCTTTTGTACACCTTAACTTTTCTTTGATTTGATTTATCTACTCAATCATCTTCGCGTTGCATATTCGCACCATCCTCAATTCCGTGCACGTTCTGTGCACGTCAATTTCTAGGTCGCTCAAATCAACTTATCAAACTTCAAGACAACAACTCACTCCATCGTATACGATCTAAGACTTTTCATATGTGCGACGCTTGCTGCTAGACTTATCGACACCCCGAGTCCTCAATCGATTGATCGACATCCCTGAGGCTATCGCATACACCACTAAGGGATGAAGTCATTCAACAAATCCTCAAAACTATTATTCGAATCAAAATCGACTTCTTCGAATCCCGTTCGAACCATTCCTCTATTTCTAAGCACGCTCATCTATATCGCATCGACGATATCACCGTTTGATAGCACCCCTATCGATAGTCATCCTACTTTACTCAATCGAGTTCAACTCATTCTTGCTCGACACTATTCAATTCCCGTACTCGACTTTTCTAAGGTCGACGCAACTTTGGTGTATATGCCCAGCCCGACTTAGCCAACCGTGCTTACGCGAACCATTTTTTGTTTCTTTGTCAAAAACTGTTCTCCTATATTTTGCAAATTATTTAGACTTATTGTATGGACATCCCGTGGGACATTTGAGAGAGAGCGCACCAACGATATCTACTTGCGAAAGCAACAGAGTTTTACGGAAACATCGAAGTTAAAGAATTCAATCGGTAGTCCAAGGACGTAAAGCCGTGCTCTGATACCATAATGTCACACCCCGCTCCCGTAGGAGCGATCGTCCTCGCTAAGGCATGATGTCGCACGAGCCTAGATTGTGCTCGTGCAAGGCGGGTTCCATAACGGCCGATTTCAACGGCTGCGACGGGGTCGTCGCACAGAAGTCCCATGCAGAGACATTGAGCATGCAGCAAAAATTTAGAACAAACACAAGTTATTCAACAGAAAGCTCTTTATTGATATTGAAACAAAGGTTACAATGGGCGCAAGACCAAGATTACAAGTCTCTCAAGCTCACTCTTCTCATATTACAAGTCACTCAGCTCTCTTTCATCTCTCAATTACAAGTCTTGAGCCAGCGAAAGCTTCGGAAGGCGACGTCCATACATTATGTCCCGTATAAGTCTTTACTCCATGCGGCCGCACGCTTCGAATCGCCAAGGAACTTCGTGCCTCGACGTATCCAAGCGAGCTCCGCGCCACGAGCTTCTACATGTGCCTGCACATAAAAACTATGTGGGTGTCAGTACTCAACTATACTGGTGGAATTAGCTCCTCGCCCACCCATACAAATCCAATACGTTTGATTTACTTTGTGCAACGTAGTCACTTCTTATCAATTGTCTTTCTAGTCTTGCCTTAGGATTATTTTAGGACCGACGCCTTGGCTATTTTGTGTCTCAAGACCATCCCGTGCTTACAACATCGACATTATCCTATCAAGTCGTGTTTGCCTTACGGCACTTAATCAGAGACGCAACTACGCGATGAGGCTCAATTTCCATGTGATCGTGCTAGGAATCCATCGTGCCGTGCCTCGCAACTCAGGGTGACTAAACCATATCGCCGCCTCGCGGCCCTTACTACTTTGATCACCAACTGACCCAATCAAGACTTGTAAATGTTAGTGTCACTCAACCAACTTTGCCTTGTGACGATTTTCCAACTTAGACTCAAACAACTCAACCAACTTATGCAACTTATATGCCGACAACTCAAGACTCGATGCCATATCTCGTGCCGAAGCACGTTGCCTACGTTGCAGCCAAATCTTAGGCCCAATATTTTTGTGTTCCAACTGTACACACACATTGAACTCAACTTCCTTGATATACTACACATAATACTCGACTCAATCCAAAGGCATACACGCGGATCGCCGCCCATGCCGACTCATCTATATGAACTAGTCACTAGGGCCCAGTCATATAATGGACTCCTTTTGAGCTTTTGATTAGACGGACGCTCCTTGCCAGCGTGAGTAGCTAGCTCCGCTGCAAGTCCCCGCCTAACCCGTGCGGTCATCCAGCACAGCTACGAATGTCTCCATCGTAACGGTTCTCCTGGGCCGCCGGGGTCGCCGTTCGAGAAACAAATTTATTTTACCTTGTATAAGTTGTCCAATGACCATGCAAGACTCGACTCAAACTGACGTCTCACATAGTTAAAGCTACTTCTAGTGTTACCATCTCTTTCAGGGCAAAGTTCAACACATCTCACATCTGAGATCTTGCCTCGACGACCCGTAGTCGCGAGCATTCTTCTTTCTTGCCTCAATGACCCAGTCATGAGCATTCTTTCTTTCTTGCCTCGATAACCCAGTCGCGATCATTCTTTCTTTCTTGCCCTATCATTTCACTCACTCAAGAACAACTATCGAAACACTTTTCAAACTCAATGACTCAACCGTGGCCCGTGCCTTAAAATACTAAATATGTGCCATCGTGTCTCAAACCAACTTGAAATTCAATGTGACACCACCGCCCAAGTCATACTCTATATGACGGGCCTTACGATCGTGAGACTATGTGGTTATATCCGACTGTAGAACTCATAGGGCCGTGCCTGCTACTACTCCTGATAGCTTAACGTAACTTGCCTAACTTATTTTGCAACAACTTGATGAACAAAGGCTGCGTCAAGGCTTGTGTCGTGGGAACGTGTCGTGCACGCATTCGACTTCGAACAACCAAGTTATTTGGAGTGCCTAGACTTATGCCACAAGCCGTGCAATACAACTTAACCCATCGGCGAGCAGAGGCTATGCCACGCCTTGGGCGAAGAGACCGTGCATGCTTTATGAAGCATTTATGCGGGCGACGCCTATGAATTTGGCTAACTCTTAGCTTGTGGCGAATACCAACTCTTCCTTCTCCCAAGCCACGGGACAAAGGACTGAGTGCCATTTTCAAAGCACGCCGTGCACCAACTCTAAGACGATCGTTTTGGACCTTTATATATTCTAACTCAATTCGACCCGTCGGGATTATTTCCTTTTAGCTATGTGAATTCGTCTCTTTTATTATCAAGCCTACTTGTGCAAGTTAAAAATATGCGATTTATTATGTGAAGGCAAAGATGAGGCAAGTTCACCAAAACTACCCCACCTGAGCAAGCGGTCGCCTCGACCGAGCGATGTCTTCAAGCAGCCGTTGTAAGGCTAAGTTCGAATGCCGTTGGCGTTCCTATTCCTCCAATTGACTGAACGGGACGGGGCACTACATCATACACCACTTTTTCACTCAGAAAAAGTTTCCTCCTCGAAACTAACTGAGTACACTTATCGACTTATCACTTTACTCACCATTCAAGGACTCTCGCACACAATTACTCCTATGCATTTCTCAAATCTGAGCCATGCTCGTGCTATCCTCAATTCGTTCTTTAAAACTCATGATTTCAAAATCTTCGATACTCTTTCGTTCCTCAAATCTTACTTGAATTCAACGTATCACTTGGTTGGATCGTGCACACATTCCAGACGTCTCCAAAATATATGCATTTCAGCCAAGCCTCGTGATAGCAAATTCTGCCATTTTTACTCGAGTCGGATCGTGCACACATTCAAGCGTCCTTGATATACATGCATGTCAGCCAAGGCTCATGAGTGGTATTTTCATATTCCCGAATCATTCCATTCATTAATACCAATATCCCAACCAATCAATCCTCAAGATCACTCACACCGGTACTAACTTTCGCAACATGGACGTCTTGCCTAACCGCTAGGCTATGTCTTTCCGTCAGTATTGAAATCATAGCTCCCAAACAACGATATCAACACTGACCCCATCCTAAGGTCAAACCAAGTTGATAGTACGGGGTTTTCTACCCAAGCTCGCATCACTCCGATTTCTAAACATCGAGCATCGATTTCCTACACACATCCGAACGTTCGTCTCACGGAATCCGAGTCATTCAGCAAAGCCATCCTATGACACTTACGTTTCAACCAATTCTTCGATACATCAATATCGTTCTTTCAACAAGCCATTTCACATAGTCTATCTCTTCAAACACGTCCGACATAATCTGCCTATCAATCCTTATCAAGTCAAACTCGCTACGACACGATTTATTTCTAAACCATAATTCACATTTCGTACTCCCTAAGTCATTTATCCCAATTCATGAAATCGATCCTAAGGTAATCTGACTTAACAATACGTTGCGCCCCGGTCTCACATGAGTCAAATTTTCCACGGTGGACATGAATCACCATGCACGCTCCCGCGGGATAACCATCATCATCGGGACGTAACTCTTGTTCGAGTCTAGACTAATTCATTCTCGATGCGCGGATTGGACCTACTCAATCCTCATGTTTATTTCATTCATCAATCGCAAGTCCTAACATCCTCAAATTTTCCTTCGTATCAAACCGACAAGTCGAGACAATCAAATTTGTCGTATCCTGATTTTCTGAGTTCGATCATTCCCGCAACATGAATCACCATGTCAACGCTCACGCAGAACGATCGTCCCAAATCCGACGTAACGCATGTGCGAGGCTGAAGTTACGCTCGCACAAGACAAGAATGCCGACGTTGTGGCTATCAACGTAACCATCAAGACACAATCATTTTCATCCAACATTCATCTCAATCAAAATTCTAAGTATAGCATCCAACCGAACAATAACACTTGCACGATTATCTTTCGCCGAATTAGAGTACCTCCGAGTTATCGTATATCGATCTTTGATACGCCTCAATACCATCGATGATATGCGTAACCTAACGATCTTCCTTTGCAATGAATTTCGAGTCGTGCGAACGATGCTATCGTCCGACTGGATAGTCTCCTTGACATTCAAATTCAAGTTCGATCATTATCCCTCGAATCATTCACAACATCAATTTCCTCAAACCAAATTCACGTATTGTTCATCCGTCTATCTTAAGTCATCGACCAATGTATTTTTTCAATTCGCACCATTCCTTCTAACCCAAATCCTCGAGCAACATTCAATCCAATCCTTAGAGTCATTACGTAACTTCAAAACTCAAACATTTCATGCACGCTATCTTTCGATCGTGCAAATTTTCGTATACGATTCTCAACGATTTTCTCGAATAAGTTATCCTTTTGTACACCTTAACTTTTCTTTGATTTGATTTATCTACTCAATCATCTTCGCGTTGCATATTCGCACCATCCTCAATTTCGTGCACGTTCTGTGCACGTCAATTTCTAGGTTGCTCAAATCAACTTATCAAACTTCAAGACAACAACTCACTCCATCGTATACGATCTAAGGCTTTGCATATGTACGACGCTTGCTGCTAGACTTATCGACACCCCGAGTCCTCAATCGATTGATCGACATCCCTGAGGCTATCGCATACACCACTCAGGGATGAAATCATTCAACAAATCGTCAAAACTATCATTCGAATCAAAATCGACTTCTTTGAATCCCGTTCGAACCATTTCTCTATTTCCAAGCACGCTCATCTATATCGCATCGACGATATCGCCGTCCGATAGCACCCCTATCGATAGTCATCCTACTTTATTCAATCGAGTTCAACTCATTCTTGTTCGACTCTATTCAATTCCCATACTCGACTTTTCTAAGGTCGATGCAACTTTGGTGTATATGCCCAGTCCGACTTAGCCAACCGTGCTTACGCGAACCATCTTTTTATTTTTTTGTCAAAAACTATTCTTCTATGTTTTGCAAATTATTTAGACTTATTGTATGGACATCTCGTGGGACATTTGAGAGAGAGCGCACCAACGATATCCACTTGCGGAAGCAACAGATTTTTGCGAAAACATCGAAGTTAAAGAATTCAATCGGTAGTCCAAGGATGTAAAGCCGTGCTCTGATACCATTATGTCACTCTCCGCTCCCGTAGGAGCAATCGTCCTCGCTAAGGCGTGATGCCGCACGATCCTAGATTGCGCTCGTACAAGGCGGGTTCCATAACGGTCGATTTCAACGGCTGCGACGGGGTCGTCGCACAGAAGTCCCATACAGAGACATTGAGCATGCAGCAAAAATTTAGAACAAACACAAGTTATTCAACAGAAAGCTCTTTATTGATATTGAAACAAAGGTTACAATGGGCGCAAAGCCAAGATTACAAGTCTCTCAAGCTCACTCTTCTCACATTACAAGTCACTCAGCTCTCTCTCATCTCTCAATTACAAGTCTTGAGCCAGCGGAAGCTTCGGAAGGCGACGTCCATACATTATGTCCCGTATAAGTCTTTACTCCATGCGGCCGCACGCTTCGAATCGCCAAGAAACTTCGTGCCTCGACGCATCCAAGCGAGCTCCGCACCACGAGCTTCTACCTGTGCCTGCACATAAAAACTATGTGGGTGTCAGTACTCAACTGTACTGGTGGAATTAGCTCCTCGTCCACCCATACAAACCCAACATGTTTGATTTCTTTGTGCAATGTAGTCACTTCTTATCAATTGTCTTTCTAGTCTTGCCTTAGAATTATTTTAGGACTGACGCCTTGGCTATTTTGTGTCTCAAGACCATCCCGTGCTTGCAACATCGACGTTACCCTATCAAGTCGTGTTTGCCTTCCGGCACTTAATCAGAGATGCAACTACGCGATGAGGCTCCATTTCCATGTGATCGTGCTAGGAATCCATCGTGCCGTGCCTCGTAACTCAGGGTGACTAAACCATATCGCCGCCTCGCGGCCCTTGCTACTTTGATCACCAACTGACCCAATCAAGACTTGTAAATGTTAGTGTCACTCAACCAACTTTGCCTTGCGGCGGTTTCCCAACTTAGACTCAAACAACTCAACCAACTTATGCAACTTATATGACGATAACTCAAGACTCGACGCCATATCTCGTGCCGAAGCACGTTGCCTACATTGCAGCCAAATCTTAGGCCCAACATTTTGTGTTCCAACTGTACACACACATTCAACTCAACTTCCTTGATATACTACATACAATATTCGACTCAATCCAAAGGCATACACGCAGATCGCCGCACGTGCCGACTCATCTATATGAACTAGTCACTAGGGCCCAGCCCTATAATGGACTCCTTTTAAGCTTTTGATTAGACGGACGCTCCTTGCCAGCGCGAGTAGCTAGCTCCGCTGCAAGTCTCCGCCTAACCCGTGCGGTCATCCAGCACAGCTACGAATGTCTCCATCGCAACGGTTCCCCTGGGCCGTCGGGGTCGTCGTTCGAAAAACAGATTTATTTTACCTTGTACAAGTTGTTCAATGACCATGCAAGACTCGACTCAAACTGACGTCTCACACAGTCAAAGCTACTTCTAGTGTTACCATCTCTTTCAGGGCTAAGTTCAACACATCTCACATCTGAGATCTTGCCTCGACAATCCGTAGTCGCGAGCATTCTTCTTTCTTGCCTCAACGACCCAGTCGTGAGCATTCTTTTTTTCTTGCCTCGATGACCCAGTCACGAGCATTCTTTCTTTCTTGTCCTATCATTTCACTCACTCAAGAACAACTATCGAAACACATTCCAAACTCAATGACTCAACCGTGGTCCGTGCCTTAAAACACTAAATTCGTGCCATCGTGTCTCAAACCAACTTGAAACTCTATGTGACACCACCGCCCAAGTCATACTCTATATGACGGGCCTTACGATCGTGAGACTATGTGGTTATACCTGGCCGTAGAACTCATAGGGTCGTGCCTTCTACTACTCCAGATAGCTTAACGTAACTTGCCTAACTTACTTTGCAACAACTTGACGAGCAAAGGCTGCATCAAGGCTTGCGTCGTGGGAACGTGCCGTGCACGCATTCGACTTCGAACAACCAAGTTATTTGGAGTGCCTAGACTTATGCCACAAGCTGTGCAATACAACTTAACCCATCGGCGAGCAGAGGCTATGCCACGCCTTGGGCGAAGAGACCGTGCATGCTTTATGAAGCATTTATGCGGGCGATGCCTATGAATTTAGCTAACTCTTAGCTTGTGGCGAATACCAACTCTTCCTTCTCCCAAGCCACGGGACGAAGGACTGAGTGTCATTTTCAAAGCACGCCGTGCACCAACTCTAAGACGATCGTTTTGGACCTTTCCATATTTTAACTCAATTCGACCCGTCGGAATTATTTCTTTTTAGCTATGTGGATTCATCTTTTTTATTATCAAGCCTACTTGTGCAAGTTGAAAACATGCGATTTATTATGTGAAGGCAAAGATGAGGCAAGTTCACCGAAACTACCCCACCTGAGCAAGCGGTCGCCTCGACCGAGCGATGTCTTCAAGCAGCCGTTGCAAGGCTAAGTTCGAACGCCGTCGGCGTTCCTATTCCTCCGATTGACTAAGCGGGACGGGGCACTACAATTAGTAGATCACGTGCTATGGTAGAAAGAACAGGATATCTCTTGTCATGTCTCTTCCACCATTCTAAAACGGTAAAGTGATCTGGAGTCTCTTCTTCGTCTTCATAAGAACTAAGGTACAGATACAACTCTTGAGTAGGTTGGGAAGATTGCTTTTGTTTCTTCCTTTGTAGTAGGCGACCGGCTATTGATAGCTTAGACGCCAAGCCGGAGCTACTACTAGCCTCCCCTGAGTTGGTCGGGTCGATGCTGCTCTTTCTTCGTACAGTATAACTAACATGTCCAACACAAATTTAACTTCTACTTTCATGTCAGTAACATCTATATCAATATATTCTCCAAATCCATCTAATAAAGCCTCTACGCCATCCAATTTGATTGTAGGATCAAATATGGAAGCCAAACAATATAAAAGAGGTACTTTATCCTAATATTTCTTGAATTTGGCTTCCATATTTCTCACAACATATTCAAAATTTGGAAGATCTCTATATCTAGAAAATAAATAAGAAATGTTACAAAGTTCACGTAAAGCTAAGCAAGATGTGGGATAATAAATACCAGAAAGAATACATGTAGCATTGTAAAAAATTTCTAAAAATTCACAAATACTTTCAGCTACTACCCAATCATCAGCAGTAACTTGAAAGTCAAAGGTGAGATCCGCATTACAATAATACGTAATAACATCCTTAAAAAAGAATTGCAGATTTCAACATCAAGTAGGTGGAGTTCCACCTATGTGGTATATCCTTCACAAATCTTCTAAAAGTAATACCAAAATATATGCATGTGCATGCAAAACTTTGTTATCTACTTGGAGACGTGTTCAAAGTGTGCAAGCATTATCGCAGAGTGTCTAAATGGCGACTAAAATTTTCTAAATATTCTTTAACAACTAAGTTAATAATATGGCAAGCACACCTAACATGCAAAAGTCTACCTTCTAAAATAGGCTAAAAAATCAATGACAAAGAAGACATAGCAACATTATTGTTTGAAGCATTATCCAAAGAGACAGAAAAAATTTGTGGTAAATATCATATTCACGCACGTGTTGAAAAATGGCACTTGAAATTACAGCGCCCGTGTGTGGATATTCTATAATTTTAAGACAGATGATGCATTTTTGCAACATCCATTGTGCATCTATATAGTGTGCAGTAATACAAATGTAAGCATAACTTTGCTTACTAGTCCAAATATCAGAAGTAATAGACAACTTACTAATATTTTATAAAACCGCTTTCAAAGCGGCTCTCTGCTCCTTAAAGAGACGAATAGCCTCATTTCGAGCTTGTTGTCTACTAACGCTAGTAAAGGAGGGGTTTAGAGACAATGTTGCATAATCGCGTAAAGATTCACTTTCACCCGAAGTGAAAGAAAGTTCATCACGAATAATATATTTAACTAATTCCATTTTATGACGCGCAGCTGAGTAAGTAAAGTTACCCATTGAAGAACCGGTGGCACCTCCAAAGCTTATTTGGGTTTGGGACGTTTGAAGCATGTCCTTCCCGTAGCAAGTGTCGTAGTGTCTGGATATGGTCCCGGTGCCACCGCCTTTCTTCCATGCGTACTGGTTCAAACATTTCTTGCATTGTGCCTTGCACGGTATTGGTTCACCCTTGGCATCTAAAACAAGCGAACCATCAGGATTAGTTTCATAAATCAAAGTAAAAAAATTCTAATACTTAGACTTTTTCTCTTTTCAGGAAGTTGTGTAGAACTAGCGACTTCTGGAGGAGATGGAAGGCACCCATCCGGATTGGTTGCTATTTGCTCAGGTGGGTTTGAACCTTCACCAAAAAAAGAATTAAAAATGTCGTAAGTCTGTCCAGCAAGATTAGGTGGGTTTGAACTTCACCAGCCATTTATAAAAAACAAGTACAAATTTAGAAAATAAAATAAAGGAAGGGATTGGGAGGGAGTTCGGGAAGCCGTAGAGCACCGAAATGGGGTTGAGAGCACCGGGAAGCCTTAGAAGTAGAGCACCGTAGAGCCTTAGAAGCACCGTAGAGCACCGGGAAGCCTTAGAAGTAGAGAATTGTAGAGAAATGTTTTGAATTGTGTTTGAAAAATAAGATTTTTGGCCTATTTATAGGAATTTTTTTGGGTTATTTTGGTCATTTTGGTCCAAAAATGACCAAAATGCCCCCCCCCAACGTTTATAAAACGGTTAGAATTGGGGGCATTTTGGTAAAATACCCCCCTCCCCCCCCCCCCCCCCCAACGTTCACATTCTGGTAAAAAAGCATTTTTGAACCGGACCGGGCTTCGGGCCGGTTGTCGGGCCGGGCCAGTGGGCCATTAAAAAAAAAAAATCTTACGGGCCGGTCCGGGCCGGTCTCGGGTTGGGCGGGGGAGGCCCGACCCGGACCGTTGGGGTGGGGGCCGGGCCGTGCCGGGCCTGAAAGCGGGCCGGTCCTGGCTTCCGCTGACCGGGCTGACGTGCGGGCCGGACCGGGCTTCGGGCCAACCGGCCCACTGAACACCTTGAGCATATATTGACTGCTAGAGTGCTAGTTTGCTACTGCCATGGAAAATATGCAACAAAAAATCAATGTAAACTTTTTTAACTCACTCTCCTCTTTCATACCTCACTCTCGTGCAGCCGTGATCACAGGAGAAGGTCGTCGGCCGGCCGGCGATTCAGTCCAGAGAGTGCAGAGAGAGAGAGAGAGCAGATAATAAAATATATTTGAATATTTTGTTATATAAAAGAGAGAATGAACAGGTGGTGACTGGTGAGATTTCAAATTTTTTGCAGCGTTTGAGGGGCTTTCATTTTTTTTTGACCGTTCCGAAATTTAGGGCAGTAATCAGGTTTATTTTTTTGGGAGATGAAGAGGCACACGTTTTTCTTTGCTTTCAATTTTTTTTGACGATTTCTAAATATAGGGGAGTTTCAAATTTTTTCGGAAATGAAAAGGCGCACCTTTTTTTTAATCTTTTCAGATCTGCTATCAATTTTGGGCCTTTTATTCTAAATTTTTTTTAAAAAAAAATTAATGGTGGTCTCTTTACTTTAAAATTATTGGGCCTTTCAAAATTGGGGGCCCTGGGCGGTTGCCCACCTCGCCCCTGTCTTGGGTCGGGCCTGAGGAAGTGTCAGAAGCTTATTAATCTTGGGCCTAAGACATAAATGTACTATAAAATAAGTCATTGATTTGCTCGAAATATAATATTATAGTAACTCAACTAAGAAACTTCTAAATTTAAGAGGTAATCATATATGAAACTAGGGGTGAGCAAATACCGATCGATACCGAAAAATTGACCGAATATCTATTAAAAATATTTCAAAAAATTGAATCGAAATTGTGTACCGATACCGAATTGCTGAATCGACTAAAATAAGGTAAAATGGTAATGTAACGGTTTGAGTGTAATATCATACCGAAAATACCGAACCGATGCTATATATATATATATATATATATATATATATATATATATATATATATATATATATATATATATATATATATATATATATATATATATATATATATATATACTTTTTTTAGAATATTTTTTGTGATTAATTTTATACTACTTATTTTCATTTTTATCTTTGTTTTACTCAATTTCTTAGAACTTAGAATGGATTTTAGTGGACTTGAATTTATGTTAAGAACGCTAAGAATTGAATTTTTAATCTTTTGAGATTATGTTTTTGTGTTCTCATCTTATACTAAAGATTAAACATAGTGATCGTGTTTGATCTTTTAAGCTCATTTTTAGGTGTTTGTGACTTGTTACATATTGTTCTAATTTTTTTTGATTAATTATTTGGTTGGTAGAGGCTTAAGTTTGAAATTAAAAATATATATTATAGGTTAAGAGATTCTACAATATTAATTGTGTTGATTGATCAAATGTTAATTGGTAAAATATCGATACCGAAAAAAAAACCGACCAAATATCGATTTAACCAAAACCGAAAAAATCGATTCTAAATGGTACGATATTGGTATTGATTTTTTAAATACCGATTTAAAAAATACCGAAAAATTCGACCAGTGAATCGAGCTATCCTTATGGTCACCGGAGAGAGACATAAAAGTTCTGATTGTATGGCGGAACATCAGTGAATCGAGCCACATGAGTGTATTATTTTTTCAATTATGGTGGGAGTTGGGGAACACTGTACAATTTTTTTTTGAACGTTACGTCGGGCACTACCAAAATAAACTTTGAATATTCATTATACATGATATTTTTTGTCAAAATATTAAAAAGTATAACAATTAAAAAATTGGCTAATTAACGTATCACAATTAAAAAATGGACTAATTAGCACTTAGATCCTGAATTTTATATCAGTTTAGAGTTTAAGTCATGAGATGTCCAAATGAAAAGTTTAGTCCCTAGATTTTTTTTATTTCTGGTTTCTTTTTCTTTTTTTTCCTATTATACCCTTATTTTTAGCATGTGTTTATTATTGTTTTTGTACTCTATGTTCAAGATATAACGAAGAAGAAAAAATTTAGGACCCAAAAATTTTATTTTGACAGTCACTACTTGAATTCTAAAATTGTATAGAATCCGGGAGCTAATACTAATTAACCCTTAAAAACACATTGTATATTAAATTATTATAAACATAACATATATTAATACAAAATATCATTAATATAGTGTTTTGAAAAGAAATTAATTCCATAGAATAATTTTTCTAGGATTAAAAAAATTTCATGGAATTTCAAAAATTCTTAATTTGGGTGTTTCATTGCGATTATTTTCCACGGAAAATAGTTATTTTGTATGAAAATGATATTTTTCCTACGGTTAGACAAGTTTTATTTTTCACCATTTTAGAAAAAAGATATGGAAAATGATAGTTTTTTGTAAAATAATTTCATGAAAAATATAAGCTATCAAATACTACAATTGGTGAAAAATTTGTGATAAAAATATTTTTCAGAAAAAAGTTCAATCAAACACAGGCTAAATGTTTTAAATAATATAAATGGTAAAATTATCAAGAAGTATGTTCAGAAATAACTATTACATAAATATGAGGCGAATCTGATCCATTGACACCTTATGAACAGAGATGCCACTATTTGATTTCCTTCATACAATAATTATTTGCCCCATGAGCTCTCATGATTAAAGTTTTATTTACATAATAAAAGTTATAATTGGGTTATAACTCATGGTTTGATTCTAACCTAACTATTGAGATTTTCTTTTGAGACAGATAGGCTAATGAGTGTTGGTCTCGTCTGTCATTTGTTAGAAGATTGTAGAAAAGTACGATCCGTATACAAAGTACTAGTACTTGGTACTGTTGGCAGTACTTTGCAAAAGCGTATCTATATTTAAATGAGTCTACAAACTAGATTCTTTGTGCACACGAGCATTTGCGTGTAGTTGCTGATAGGTCAAGTGGACAGTCGAAAATTCGAATCCGATCCGATTCTGTATCCAAATTTTCGGATATTTTTTGAAATTTCGGATATCGGATTTGGATATCGAAATATTTTTCGGATATTATCCATTTTCGGATACAAATTCGGATATTAAGGTATTTGAATTCGTTAATATCCGATCCAACTTTAAATTACAAATTTCGGATATCGAATTCGGATATCGGATTCGGATATCCGAAATTATATATATTACATATTAAAGTATTTTATTCTCAATGACTTTTACATAAATTAATTATAATATAATTATATATAATAGTAATATATATTAATTACAATTTACAACAGAAGAAGAAAGGACTGGAATATGTAGAGAAATTGAATTTGATTTTTGCATATTCGGATAATAACTAAATTTTTAATATTTCGGATATTCGAATAATAACTAAATTTTTAATATTTTGGATTTCGGATATTCGAATACTAGCATTCGAATTTTTTAGCTAACCGAATCGGATATTATCCGATATCCGTTAAACTAGACGGATCCGAATTCGGAGTGTCAAAAGAGATATCCGTTTGGATATCTGATCGGATTCGGATATTACAAAAAAAATTCGGATACAGATACGGATATTGTCCTGTCCGTATCCATAAGCATCCGTTGACACCCCTAGTACAAAGTCCAGCTGTTTTTATTCATCCCCTAGGGTTGAGCATATAACAGTTGAAAAACGAAAATCGAATCGAAATATGACAAATGGTTTAGTTTTTCGGTTATCGGTTTAAAAAAATAAATTTTAAAATAACGGTTCAATTTTCGATTCCTGATCCGAGTAAACGAAACAAGCCAAAAACTGATTTAGATTTAGTAATTTATCAAACTATTCTCAATCTATATATACTAATATTTTTTAACCCCATAATTGAGCGCACTCTCTTCTCCTATTCTCTATCGGTACTTCTTTGAGCATTCTTTCTCTATCCTCAATCTATATACTAATATTTTTTACTCTATGTAATATAATAATTCATAAATACAATAATACCATAATTTTAAAAAATATTATTTAAATAGGCTCATTTTGTTAAAAATTTGAAAGTTCGGACATTGGCCCATGAAACCGAACCGACCGAAAATCGAACTGAATTAATTCGGTTTGGTTTTGTTCGATTTTTATAAAAATGGTTCGGTTTTCGGTTTTGAGAAATACGGTTTACGGTTATTTCGGTTTTTATATATTCGGTTCGATTTGAACAGAACCGAACCGTTGCTCACCCCTACATCCGCCAAAACTATAAATGTTAACCATTCCATTCAAATATTAGTACGTATCAAATTAGTGGTCAAAATTAGTATAAATGTTGGTCAAACTACTCACAAAATTGTTTTAGTTTGTATGAAAATGACACATGCCAATGCCAATCATCAAGTGGAAGGGTGAACATCCATCAAAATTTTGGTGGGTGAACAAAAATAAACTATGTGACAAAAACATGTGCAAACTTTGTGATTCCACATGATCCAAAAAATTGAATTTAAAAAAAAACTCCATATCTCCATATATGTTACTAATATAAAATTTTCATATTTAAATTTATGTTCTATTTTTTATAAACTGTAATAACAATAATCCTTAAAATCTCGAAAAACAAAAAATTTGAATGATTAAAAAAATTGGTCCTTTTTTACTATCCGGAGAAGGGGGGGGGGGGGGGGGGGGGGGGAGGGGGGGGGGGGGGGTGTCTTATAATATCAAAAGGGCTATGGTGGTACATGTGAGCCTAACCTAAAATTATGGACCCAAGTGTCAATGAACCATGTGTGCGTGTCTAATGTCTCGGACACGATGTGTCAGAAAAGTATGTTTCTTGATGTTTAATAGACACTAAACCAACCGTATAAATTCTTTCATCTATTTTTTTTTTTTGCATAGCTTAAAGCATTCCTTTTGGTTTTTCTCTGATGATCTTGAGAAAACATGTGTTCATGTGAGGCCTGTCGGCTACAAAATCAAGGGCAAGGCTTTCTTCGTGGTCCGTGTCCAAAAATTGTGTCGTCGTTGACGACTATCACAGCCTCGCAACTAAGCTAATTAAGATTAAGTTAGCATTAATTATTAAGATGTTAGTGATGCCATCATTAGCTACCGGCTCAAGCAATCAGTAGATTCAATTTTCCAATTAACAGCAGGAAAAGCTCAATTTTGGGAGTGGTTAGGGACTGGGACTATAAATAATTAGCATAGGTGGGCTTTTCGATTAGCCCATAAAGCCACCAGTGGCCTTTTCAGTTGCAAAGTAGGCCTGGGCCCATCTATTTTACTCGCCCGACCATTCGCTGGACTGCTGAGTCCAAGCAGCTCGGGGGCTATTTGCTGCCAACTGTAACATGTTTTGTTAACATACGACCTTAACACATTGATAAATAAATATATTTTAGATGAGTTTTTCTACCAACGCATTTATACATACATGTGTTTTGCACGTATTTATTATTCATAGATTATAATTAGGAAGATTAAAGACATTTTAAGTGGATGATGTTGCTTAGTTGGTTTAACTATGTCGCTTTTAATTATATAGGTTATGGCTCAACCATTCGAATTCCTTGGTAACAACTTAGAAGACTTAACAAGTAGCAGAAACCCTTCGAATTCCGTAATATATTAGTTCTTCCAAAATGTAATGGGATTTACTGCATCTATTCTTTATATATACTAGTCTACATGTACGTGCTTTGCACGTATTTTAATTAGAATATCATAAGATCAGTTATCGTCTTTTTGTCTAGGTGATTATTCATGTGTGTGTGCTTTCTTTTTACAGTGCCAAGAGATTCAAACTACAATTTTTTTTTTTTTTGAGATTAATAATCTTTGAAAATATTGTAAGGATAGAAAATTTTATTACCATTGGAACATGAAAAGTTGTATGAAAAAAGAAAATCTTCATACAAACTTGATTACTTTGATATTAAACATAAATGACATACTCAAGGGCATTTTAGGAATTCAAAATTTTCACCACCTAGTTTTCATATATATATATATATATATATATATATATATATGTATATATTTATTTATTTGAAGGGTATTTTTTGAGAGATAATTTTTACGATAAAGCTTACATTTCATATTATATAGTAGAGTAGATAGATATTGATAAATGTAAAATATGCATCAATAAATATATTGGTGGAAATATCCATGGGTTCGGACCACGGGGCCGTGGGTGTGTGTGGAATTATATATATATATATATATATATATATATATATATATATATATATATATATATGGGAGCGGATCAAAAGTCCCCCTTAGAAAATTCCCTAAAAACGCCCTCACTCTCAGCCGTCCATTTAATATTAATATTAATGTTAATATTAATATTAATGTTAATGTTAATGTTAATATTAATTTTTATTTTTATATTAATGTTAATGTTAATGTTAATGTTAATGTTAATGTTAATACTAATATTAAATTTAATGTTAATTTAGTATTTAACATTAATATTAACATTAACATTAATATTAACATTAATATTAACATTAAATAGACGGCTGAGAGTGAGGAATTTTTTAGGGGGTTTTTTAAGGAAGGTTTTTGATCCACTTTCTATATATATATATATATATATATATATATATATAAACTTTCTGAGGGGTTCACAACAGGCCCCCATGGGCTTTATTTGGTCTTCCAAGTCAAGATTCAGGATGGGCCTGTTCACACCATCTCTCTCTCTCTCTCTCTCTCTCTCTCTGTTTTGTTGATTATAAATAAACCTATTTCAAAACCTTTCCAAAACTCTCTCTCTCTCTCCAAAAAGTTTCGTTCTTTACTCCTTTTGGTTCTTCAAAGATCATCATCGATTCATCATCACAATTTTCCTTCTTTTTAAGTTCAGAGTGAGCGAGTGAGTGAGAAATGTTTGTGAAGAAGCTCGTCGAGAAGGCTTCTAGAAAGGTACTTCTTCTCCTTCTCCTTCTTCTTTGGCTAAGATCGTCACAGTGCAGTGCAGTGACGATGATCGCGAGTTCTTTCGGCGATCGATGTCTTGTTTGTTCAACAGCTAGACGGAGCTTGGACTAGTAGAGACCAATTCAAATTGGGGGATGTCTTAATCTTTGTCAAAATCACGTATTATATTAATATATATGAATATAGTTTTACTTTTTTTGGCTGGTAGTAGTAGCTAACTTATTGTTATTTTTAGTGTACATTGAAGAAACAGCTGCATAACCATGAATATATAGTACCAAAAATATACTACCAAATTTATTTATTTTGTGGTTTCTATACCAATTTGGTTAGGTCCCTGCAATTTCTTGTAAGTTCCTCATGATCCCTAACTATTCTACTAGGCCATGTATTGGTCTTTGTGGTATTAGGCCCATGGGACTGTGGGACGGCTGCACCTCTCTAATTTTCGATTCACCAACAGTCACGCGCTTTGCACGCATTTCATTCTACTTGGAAAAAAAGCAAGCTTTATATTTTTAGTACGTTTATTTAACTATTCATATTAAATTTAATGAACAATTTTTATTAGTAACCATAGGTAAGTGTATTTTTGGAACAAAAACTTTAAAGTCTCAGCTTTTACTATTATATAATAGTATAGATATAGATTTTTTTTTTTTGGGAATAGGTAATTGTTCTTTTTTTTTTTTTTTTTTTTGAGGTGTCATTTTCTCCGGGCTAGCGAGCAACGTCTAGGTGGGGGATTCGAACCGTGCCTATCCGCATGGGACCCCCGGTGTAATTGACCAACGGGCTACACCCCCACGAACTTGGTAATTGTTCTTAACAATTAGTTAGTAACCACTGCTCCCCACACACTCGGGCCTTTATATCTCTAAGCCTCTTGGGCTACAAGCTCTTCGATTCCTATTAGATAGATATATGTATGACAATATATATTTAAATGTTTTATATTAAATTCACAACTAGATGTAGTCCAAGTGGTAAGTATACATCTTGCTTTAAGCAATGGAGGTCTTTAGTTCAATTCTGAACAAGATTTTTCTGGGCCTTTGGCCTCGTTTGGTTGGCGGAATCACGGGTTGGGAAAAGAAAGTCATTCATTTCTTATATTTGGATGTCAAAGAAAAGTGTGAGGAAAGAAAAATGATTCCCATAGGAAAGGAAAATAAGGGAGAAAGTGTGGTTCCCCACATCCAACCAAGGATTCACTTTCCCACTATAAGGAATTCAATTTTCCTTCTAATTTTCTTGTCCTCTCCAAACACCGAAAGAAAATGGAGGGAAATTGCAATTTTCCAATGAAAGGGAACGAACAAGGAATTGATTTCCTTTCCTTTCCTTTCCGCGAACCAGACAAGGCCAAAAGATTTTCTGGATCTGCCCCTGGGTTGTATTTGTCTATGACCAACTTTTTTGAAAAGTTGCAGGGACCTAAATAAAAAAATTCCCTAATTTTATACTAACTACTTTCTTTCCTGGAGGTTAGGGAAAGCAAGGCCAAATAACTTTCAAAACTATATATTTCTATTGTTGAATCAGCTACAATATAAGGGCCATGGTTGTTTCTTGAGATTATCGATATGATAATGGAAATGATTCAATTAAGCTCATTGCCGATCTTGGCTTGGCCTATATAGGTGTCCTCAGAAAATAAGTACAGAGGTTGGGATGCCGAAACCAAGTATCTTGTCTTTATTTAGGGAATATATTAAACTTTATTTATGTGTAGGTTTAATTATGTGACTAATGTTGGCATGTCATATTGACTGTGTCATTCGTAGCATACTAGCATGTCTTCTAATTCTAAGAACTCCCCTTTATTGGTTCTACAAGCAATTTGTTTTGGTAGCCGTTTCGCGCTGATATGCATGTCTGTCTGGTGCTATATCTAGGCAAATGCACATACATTTGGATGTGAGTTGTAAACAAATTTGTACAGTTCCTAAGTTCCAGTATAGTTAAGTCAGGCTTGATGAAGGATGGTACATGTCATCTATCTATCTATGACAATATACTAAAGTAGCTACCATGTTTGCATGAAAGCAACAATATATTGGTCTCTCTTCTTTTTCGTCCAAACAACGAAAAACAAGTACTTGGTTAAAAAATAATTTATATTTTTGCATTTAAACACAAGTTTCCATTTAGCAATTCAACTTTTTCTCCAAGCATTAGTATGTATATGTTCCACATTTCCTGACTTAACCTATATATTCTTTTAGAAAAGAAAACAAACACATCCCAATCTTCCACGTTCATTCTTCCTTATTAAGGTGCATGGGATGTACAACATATACCACAAAAACATAAATGTTGTAACGTGTGGGCATGACACTAGTACTCTTGATTCTTTGGGTCCTTTTGGTTGGCTGCATTTCTGGAAAGATTGAACCAAAAACCTTCAATGCTACTTAAGCTAGACTGTCGATTTACGGAAGTCCTTCTTAGAGGAGATGCTACTAGGTCTATCACGAGAGGATATAATGTTGTTTTTGGGGTTTTTATCGACGAAATAGAACTGATTTTTCATGTTGCAGTAGGATCTGAACGTCGAATCTGTATGCGCGAAGTTTGTAGTTGATTGTCTAAACAAAAATTTCGCTCTTAGTTATAATCAGGAACACTTGGAAAATGAATCTCTTATGTTGTCCTATGTTTCAGTTGTAGTCTTATGCTTCAGTTGCTCACAAGTTGCCAAAATTCTTAGCCACCATGCACAATTGTTTAGACAAGAAAGAGAAATCTCAGCTATGGATCAGGAAGTTGGTTTGACCACTGGCCTCCCCACTGAATGAACAGAAATCATAGCAAATAGCACAACAATGGCAAGGAATATATGAATGTGATGTTGAGACTTGTTTGTGTCCAATGAATTTCCAAATCTGGGACCTAAGGTTGAATGGCTTGGCGTTTTTAGGAACTTCCAATCTCTCTAGTGTAGTCGTAAAATGCATCTTTTTGTTTCTACTCGTAGACAGCTGGAGGTGGAGGTATCCATGGACTTAAGGCTGAGGATGTAAATCCACACATTGCATTCCATCATGGCATCCCCGCCGGAGCCTCTGCTATGGCTTATGATCCCATCCAGAGCATTCTTGCCATCTCTACCAAGTAACAAACTATATCTTTAACCCTTACGATACGATCAATATATAGATGTTTGACCTGCTTTATGATTGCACATTTTCTGTTTGTTGTTTGTGTTGTGCCAGTGATGGTCGGATCAAATTGTTTGGAAAAGATGGTACGCAAGCGTTGCTCCAGTCAGAAGAGGCTGTCCCTAGCAAGTTCTTGCAGGTGCACTTTTCTTCATTAATCTGCTTCGTTATTTTTTCTATCTCATATTTCTACTTATTTCGTTTGTATTCTTTTTGCATGGTGTTAAACTGTAAATACCACAATGAAAAATTATAATCATTTGTATACCAAGTATCTTTTATTTATGTAGCTGACTTCCGTAGTTTTGGAGGGATGGTGTAGAAATGAATAATGGGATGATTTTGTTGATGGGCTACTACTTGCTACTTATAGAGGTTCCAACTCCTCTTCATACTACATATTCCAATGTGGGACTAAAGTCCCTTATTGGTTCTTAACACTCCCCCTCAAGATGGGCGATAGATATTAATTATCCCCATCTTGTTACATAGCTTTGACAGACTCAATGAACTAAGACCTTTAGTCCCTTGTTCTAGCTTCTCCTTGATGAAGAATCGATCGATCTCAATGTGCTTCGTTCTGTCGTGCTGAACTGGATTGTTGGCTATACTTATTGCAGCTTGACTATCGCTCAGAAGATGTAACGGTGCTCCCTTATCCAGCTTCAACTCTGTCAGCAGTGCTTTCACCCACAGTAACTATGATACTCCCAGAGCCATTGCTCTGTATTTTGCTTCAGCTGACGACCGTGCTACCACTGAGTGTTTCTTGTTTCTCCATGAGACCAGGTTTCCTCCTACAAAGACACAGTACCCCGTGGTAGACCTTCTGTCGTCTATGCAACTCGTCCAGTTTGCATCGCAGTATCCCTCAACTTCTATGCGTCCATTCTTTTTGAACCATAGCCATTTTTTCGGCGTCCCTTTCAGATATCTCAAGATATGAAACACTGCTTCCATATGACCCGTTCTTGGATCATGCATGTAGCAACTCACTACACTCACCGCAAATGAGATATCAGGACGAGTGTGCCCCAGATAAATCAATCTTCCTACAAGTCTTTGATACCTTTCTTGATCAACTGGCTCTCCTGCTTCTGCTCCCAACTTGCATTTCTGGTCAATTGGAGTAACTGCTGCTTTGCATCCCAGCATCCCTGTCTCCTTTAGCAGATCTAGTGCGTATTTTCTTTGTGAGAGAACAATTCCTTGTTCGTCGTCACACACCTCGATATCCAGAAAGTACCTCATCGCTCCTAAATCTTTCACCTTAAACTCCTTCGCGAGTTTTGATTTCAGTTTAGTGATCTCGACCTCATCATCACCTGTGATTACTATATCATCCACATATACCGCAAGTATAGTAATGTGGCCTCTTGCATGCTGAAGAAAGACTGTATGATTTGCATTTGTTTGATGGTATCCCATGCCAGTAACAGCCTTTCTGAATCTGTCGAACCAGGCTCGAGGAGATTGCTTGAGCCCGTATAGCGACTTCTTTAGTTTACACACTTTTCCACGCGACGTCCCTCCGTCTGATTCTGTCGCGTAGCATCCTGGCGGGAGCTCCATGTACACTTCTTCTTGCAGGTCCCCGTGGAGAAAGGCATTCTTCACATCTAATTGGTATAGCTTCCACCCATAGTTTGCTGCAATAGAGACCAGAGTTCTTACCGTGCTCATTTTCGCTACTGGGGCAAACGTCTCATCATAGTCGATGCCATATGATTGTGTGTATCCTTTTGCAACCAACCTCGCCTTGTACTGCTCTACTTTTCCTTCTGGCGTCTCCTTCACTGTGTACACCCATTTGTATTCCACAGTTTTCTTCCCTTTGGATAATGGAACCAGCTCACATGTCTTATTTTTCTCTAGTGCCCCAAGTTCTTCCATCATTGCAGCTTTTCACCTTGGATCTTTCTTTGCTTTCTGCTAACACTTAGGCAAAGAAGTAGAGTCTAACAATGCAATGAAGGCTCGATAATTCGAAGAAATATTAGAGTAAGACAAGAAATTGGCAATGTTGTAATGACCTGCTCCGCCCTAGCGGAACGCCGATTCAAACGGCAAGTGCAACGACTCAAACGAGCCGTCGACCCGAAGAGTTGGCATCGACCTGATGAAGAATCGATGCAAGGCTTACATTGGCCCGTCAAGATGAATCCAGACTTAGACTTTCAAAGGCGCGCTCGGAGTATCGCTCGGTCGATGCGAACATCGCTAAGATGGGTGGCTCCGATGAACCCGTCTTTGCTTAGCCTAGACACATAACAATACAGACACTATTGCTAGAATCGCTAGGCGATAACGCTGCGCATGCTAATAAACGACTCAACGCACCTAGCTAAGGGAATAATCCCATCTTGTATGCTCGTATAGAATATGGAAAAGAACATGAATCCCATCTTGTATGCTCGTATAGAATATGGAAAAGAACATGAAAAAATATGAGAACCCTCGTACTGCGCTCCACGCTCGTGCTAAGGCACAAGCTTGCGTTCAACAATGAAACAATGAATGGATTACAACAATGAAACGGGAAGACTATCAACATAGTCGTTCCGAGTAGAGTATAGCAACATTAAAAGATTATGGGACCGATGGGTCGCCAAGGCGACTCCCGCACTGGGAGTTGCGTAATGTATGAATGAATGAATCAATGAATGAATGAATGAATATGTGAATGAATCAACGAATGAACGAACAAGTGAAAGAAAGAAAGAATGAATGAATGAATGAATGAAAGATAAGATGGAAAGAATGGTTAGCGACAGGTGTGACGGACACGTGCAACGGGGCTCGCTACCCGCGCTATACGGACGCCAACCTGGTCGATAACGCATTAAGGCTAAGGGTTAGCCTACGGCGCAGAGACAGCCGTTAAGTTAAAATGACAAATAAAACGAAATGGTCGTGGACACCTCCATCGTATACGAGGGAGAGGGGAAATAAGGGTATTTCCAGCGGCATGGTCAAAGTGTGAAGGACTTGCCGGTCCGGACAGAAATCAAAGTTTGGCTTACGTACAGGCCTGAGTGCGGGCTTGGCCACCAGGGGACGTAAGGCCGGGTATTTCAAAAGACTATCAGGGTGTACCAAGCCGCACGCCATGATAGGTAAGAAATTACCAAAGGAGAAGACATGGCCAAATTAGCTTGTGGTGCCAGCGACCGATGCATATAGATTAAGTGGGCTTTGCTGGTGGCAATCCACGTGCAAGTCCTTGCATTGAAATCAAAGTAGTCTAAGTTAACTAAATAAAGTGCCTTATGAATATGCTTGAAATGTAACACACCAAATGATAATGAGAAATTCATGCAAGTGAGTTAGATAACGTGCCTACGACGTGTTAGAATCCGAGGCATGGACACGCACTTGACATCGAAAAGTTCATATTGAATTGTTGACTAACTTGGTTTACTTTGGACAGGGAAGGCCGGACGGTAAGTATGGGTAAGTCGTGTATGTATTTCCATGCGACACTTGAATTTGGCAACACGAGATAGGTTATGACATATGCCATGAAATTGATCCTAAGGCAAGATTAGAAAGACAATGAATGATAGAGATGCACAAAAGTAAATGAAACGTGTTTGGTAATGATAGCATTGTGGGCGAGCTAGCCTCCCCACCAGTGCATAACAATGTACTGATAACCCCACAGTCTGCTTGCAGGATGCAGGAGACGTCGTCGGGTGCGGAGCTTCCCTCGAACGTGCTAAGGTGCGGAGCTATCTCTGGAGCCTTGGAGCGTTGCAAGGAGCTGGAGCACCATATACATGACATAATGTATTGGAACATCGTCATGAATCATTCCATGTTGTAAGCCACTTGGCACGCCTTTTATGTTTCAGAGAGAGAGAGCTTGAGCGATTTGTAATATCGGCCTAGCGCCGCTTGTAAACTTCTTGAATATCAATAAAGAGTTGAATTTGCTTCAATTTGTGTTCATTTTACTTTCCGCTGCAAATGGGGACACTCTGTGCGACTCTGTGGCCTAGCTCGAATCGGCCGTTTCTGGACATAGCCTTGCACGGACGCAACCTAGGCCCGTGCGGCATCACGCCTTAGCGAGGACGATCGCTCCTACGGGAGCGGGGCGTAACAAATGTCATGTCCATAATCATCATAACGACTAGGAGCCTTACCCGCATTGATGCGAGAAGATCTCCTTAAGGGAGCAATAGGTGGTGGAGTGATCATACCATCCAAGTCAGAGAGATCCGCATCAGAATCAGAGTAATTCAGTGCGGGGGCAACATCTTCAAGAGTTGGGGCAGGAGTAGACGATGGACTTGGTACAGTAGGCAAAGGGCACGGCACAGTACTCGATTTCTGTTGTCTCCTTCTGCAGACTTGGAGCTCCTTTTCCCTTGTCTCTCCCTGCGTAACATATGTATCTTCTTCTTCATTCTCCGTATCAGAGTCACTGCTATCTCCCCCTTTCGTCCAATTTTTTACGACCGGACACGAGACCGATCCGACTACCACGTTTGGACCTATTATCTCTCCCTCATGTCTAACACCCTCTGTGTTAGGTGTGTCACCAAATGCTGAACTTGCATCCGAACCATAGTATGGTTCCAGTTCTCTGAATGTAACGTCCATGCTTACAAACATCTTCCGCTCAACTGGGTTCCAACATGCGTATTCCTTCTGAGTCGCTGTGTACCCGACAAATACACACTTAACCGTTCTAGGATCCAGTGTGCCAACTCCTGGCCTATTATCTTGGACAAAACACACACACCCAAATACTTTCGGAGGAACAGTGTATGTAGTTGCACCAGTAAGCATCTCCAACGGTGTCTTCCAGTCCAATACCTGAGAAGACATTCGGTTGATGAGATAAGAGGCCGTCAATACAGCCTGCCCCCATAAGTGTTTTGGGACATTCATAGCCAGCATCATCGTCCGTGCGACCTCCAGCAGGTGTCTGTTCTTTCGTTCGGCCACACCATTTTGTGCCGGTGTATAGGCACATAAGGTTTGATGTAGTATTCCATGAGTAGATAAATACTCAGCAAACCGCTTATTTGTGTACTCCGTCCCATTGTCAGACCGGAAACACTTAATTTTAGCCCTATATTGTATTATCATCCGGCGATGAAAATCCTGAAAAGCCTCAAAGACGTCGCTTTTATTCTTCATAAGGTAGATCCATGTCACGCGGGTATAACAGTCAATAAAAGTGACGAACCATCGAAATCCGTTAATACTTGTTGTAGGACAAGGACCCCATACGTCCGAATGTATCATATCAAAAACAGTGAAACTTATATGTCCAGAGCTCACATAGGAGCTTCTGGTATGTTTGTCCAATTTACATGCATTACAAACTAACTTCTCTTTATTAGCCCTTTGATATAAGGAGTGATACATTCGACTAATAACTTTAAAGGAAGAATGTCCGACACGCTGGTGGTGGAGTAACAATTCGTCTTCTACACTGCGACGTGAAGCGTCCGGTTGTGTGCTTGCGACCAGAGATGCCAGTGCTGTGTCCAGTCCGGTCCTGTCCAAGTACCATAGCTCCTTATGCCATGTGCCAGTTCCTAGTCGTCGTTCTGTCCCCTTCTCCTGAAAAATTACCGTAGGAATGTCAAAGGAAACAGTACAGTTAAGATCAAGGATAATGGCACTAATAGAGATAAGATTGACAGGAAAAGACGGAGCATGTAAGACATTGGTGAGAGTGAGGGAAGGGGTGCATGCAACAGTGCCTTTACCCATTACAGGTCTGGAGGTACCATCAGCAGTCTGAATAGTCTCCGGTGTCGGTAGGTGAGTATAGTCCTGGAACTCACCGCGGGATCCCGTGACATGGCGAGATGCCCCAGAGTCCATAATCCAACCTAGCTGATGGTCAGATACAAGAGCATGCGCAGGTATACCTGTGCTGGTTTGGGCAAAGCAAGTGATGTGATTCCCCGAGGTAGATGATACCGCATTAGGGTCGAGACTGTCGTCCGATCCCTGCTTCGAGCCGCGTAACCTCGCGAGGAACTCCCTCTCAAGAGGGATTATTTCAGCCAGCTGCTTTTCTCCCCCTTCTTCCGCCAGATTCGCTTTGTGTCCTTCAAAAGAAGTTCCCCTTCGACCAGCATATCCTCCTCTACCACCACGATGTACTCCACGGCCCCGTCCGCGATCATTCGACTGACTTCGCAGGGGTTTTGGACAAAATCTGATGTAATGTCCGGAGTCACCACAGTTGTGACAAACACCGTCCGCAGAGGGAGGCGGATTGAAGGCGGCAAGAGCAAACTTTTCAACAGCGGCTTGCTCCCCCTGGAAGTAGCCCTTGTTGGACATCAACTTCAACCGAGCTTCTTCCTGTGCCATGGCGGCTATAGCCCCTTCTAAGTTTGGAAGCTGGGGTTGGGCTAGGAGTACATTCGTTCTCTGCTCAAACACTGGGTTGAGCCCCTTCAAAAACTTTTTCATTCGTTGCCGCAAAATATACTCCAGGAACGCCTGAAAATACTTCGCAAATGCAGGTTCAACCCGTGCATCTTCCATCCCAAGAGGATCATAGTGATCCAGATCAGACCAGTACTTCTTCAACATGGCTGCATACTCAGAGATGGTACGTTCGTCTTGGGTCACCCTATCGAGTTCATCCTGCAGTTGGAAGATCCGCATAGGGTTTCTCGAACCGGAGTACATATCCTTCAAAGTCCGCCATATATCAGCAGCAGCCTCCATCGCCTCAACATTGCCCGACACCTGGTCGGTCAATGAGGCTGTCAACCACCCCGCCACTACGTTGTTGACAATCTCCCAAATAGCAAACTCCTTTGAAGAGGGATCGGCTGGCGCCTTGGTTTGGCCATTGACATAGCCTACCAAGCCACGTCCCTTCAGCGTCCGCATCACCTGTCGCGACCATTTCAAGTAGTTGGAAGTTCCTTCCAACTTCGTCTCCAGCTTTTCCAACTTCTCCATCTTGTAAGGTGACGGATCCACATCAGTATGGGTCACACGTGGGGTCGCCTCGGTCAATCTCTTGGACAAGATATCATCAACCAAGGCCTGCATCTCCTGTGCCGTCAGTTTTTCACTGATTGCATCCATGATGTCGTCAATCTGTGTGAGGTCCTGTTGTATCCCAAGTCATCGTCTTCGTCGTTTGTCGTCTAACTGCTTTGTGTCCCGATCTCTTGTGTCTTCGTAGTCAACTGTTGAGACCGGAGGGAACAACAAGGAGCCGCCTCACAGATATTCCTCAGGTATACGAGCAACTAGAACAACATTACATCGAACAAGGGAAACAACGACGTGGGTTGTTTACTCCTTGCATGATCGATTGTTCCAGCACTCCAAGTATAAACAAGGAGGGGAGGGGAACCGACACTCCAAGTAAAAACAAGGAAGCGGTGGGGAAGATCCGGCACACCAAGTAAAAACAAGGTGGTGGGAAGGGAGGGGGGGATCTGGCACACCAAGTAAAAATAAGGAGGCGGGGGAGGTTTAGGGGGATCCGACAGCAGTGGGGAAGGGAGGGGGGTCGGCAGCAGCAGGGGGGTCGGCAGCAGCGGGGAAGGGGGGCGGGGGTCGGCAGCAGCGGGAGGGGGGGGGGGGATGGGGGAGTAATCCGGCAGCGAGGGGGGGAGGGGTTGGTGATCTCTCTATGGGATCAGTAATCGGGGGGGGGGGGGGGCAGCGGGGTGCACGCTGGGTGGGGGGGGGGGTCGGCAAGTAGCGGGGGGGGGGGGGGGGGGGGGGGGGGTTGGTGATCTCTCTATGGGATCAGCAAAGGGGGGGGGGTCGTGAGCGGGAGGGGAAATTTTTTTTTTGTTTTTTTTTTTTTTTGTGTGGAGAGAGAGGGGTGGATGAGTTATGGCTCTGATACCATGTAGAAATGAATAATGGGATGATTTTATTGATGGGCTACTACTTGCTACTTATAGAGGTTCCAACTCCTCTTCATACTACATATTCCAATGTGGGACTAAAGTCCCTTATTGGTTCTCAACAGATGGTATGAGGGTTTTGGCCATCTTAAGTTAAAAGAAGCATATATACAAGCATTGCATAAATAAGGGAAATGACTGACATGATAATACAGCTGAATAAAGGAGGAAGAAATAAATGAATATTTGCATGGCAGAGGCATGGTTCATTCTCGACCTTCTCACTTACAATAACTTATGCTGACCTACCTATCATATTTCTTTGTCTAGTCAAGAAATAAACGAGTATCAATTGGACTCTTAGAAGTTTTAGTGGCCCATTCTCATTAATGTCATCTGTTATCAGATTAAAGATGCAAGGCAGTGAAGTGCTGCTAGACCACCTGCTAGATCAAGAACCAAGTATTTGATTGATGATTACCTTTATCAATGTTCAGTGTGATTTGAACCATTTTAAAAATAGATACTCACCGAAATTACTATTTCTTGCCTCGTCAAGATTATTCTATCATTGATCTTGTTGTTTCATAGGCCAATTTTGTACTTTGGACATTCTGTAAGGCATCTCATAAATTTGCCTCTTAAAACTGTGTTTTCTGCAACTTCTTGGATGAAGATTCAGATTCATGGGGCCCAGTTTCTACTTCTGACTTTCCATAAGGGATCTCATAATTTTGCTTCTAGAAACTACGTTTTCTGCATTTCTTGGCTGAAAATTCAGGCTCATGTAACGATGATCTTAAAACATTGTGGAAGAAATTCAGGAAGTGATCTGTGATAGATGTTTTGTGATAGACTTAGGCTAGTGGGGTCTTCGAACTGCCAGACAGGCCATAGTTATAGTAGAATTTATATGTATCTTAAATTTATAAAAGACATGTTTATATGTAATTGTTCAGAATTTAGGATGATTGCCTTGAACTTATTGTTGGTTTTCTTAAGAACACAACTTTTACAACCTCCCTACCGTAAATCAAAGCAAATGGATTGCTGAAAGTCCAATTGTACTTGTAGCATGTATTGATAAGCACATTTGTTGGTGTTCTATTATTTTTGGTCTAAGTGAAAAAGTAGGTAAAGAATGTTGGTAATAAAAGCATAAACTATAGGTGCCTGCAACAAAGCGACACCCGCAACACCGAATATGGTGACCGACTCTTGTAGAAAATAAAGATCACACGATATAAGACAAAGACGCAAGAATAATAAGTGAAAAACACTAACCAGTAACAACCATCGGAAGATCCAGTTTACTACTAAATAAGGTTACAAGGCTTTACAAGATCGCTACAACTTCGTAACCCACAATACTAGAGAAAGAACAAAAAGAGAAACCAAGATATCCCCAGAGATTAATACCCAAGAAAATATGAGAAATCCAATCTCTCTCTTTTCAACCTCTCTATTTGTTCTCTCTTTCTCTCTCAACCTATTGGTGGCTAGCCAACCCATTTTTTGGACACAATACTAGGAACTCTAGACCCCTTTATATAGCATGTCATGTCTTCATATATAGAAATTCAATTCTAAGTAGGCATTACATCGGTTTCCTTATTTGAAAACCCATATGATTAAGGACTAGGACTTGTCTTCAATCCTATTATTACTAGGATGACCATATATGAGCCAAATCCTAACAAAGAACCCACCCAGTTTTGTTGATAACAAATAACGAAACAAAGAGAGATGCATGCCACCAAAACAAAATATGCTCCTAACATCAATCTCCTTCACAATATTATGCATGACGTTAGAGTTTAGACAACACCACAAAATCCAAGCTCTCTCTAGTGATTGCCATAATCATGCATGTATCCAGAAACTAAACTATTCATGTGCTAGCAACAAAATCTATTATAGGTAAGCAATATTGAAGTAGTGACTGAAGCAAATATCAAGTTTCATCACCACATAATGTTGTTACGGTAGTGTTTTGGTCATAACTATGTTCTAATTTACTTTCCGTTAGCCGATCACTTCTCATTTAGGTTTGATTTCATTAATCATATTTTCTTGTATGGGCAGAGATTTCTAAGAAATAATGATTGCAGCAATTTTAATATTTTATTGATATGCGAATATCAGTTCTATTTGACTGTATGGCCTAGGTATGCATTACTTTCAGCAACTACTGCGGTATAATATGTTCCTAAGTTACGGATTATGGCTTACCTTGTCTTGTGCAATCTTACAGTTCATCGAGAATCATGGCATCCTCTTGAATATAAATGTCCGAAACCACACTGAGGCAAGTTTTCCTTCCTTTCACCCTCCTTTTTAGGAGGCAAGTCCTTTTGTCATAGATTTCTCACTGCATATATCTCTTGTGAGTTCATGCATGCTGCTGAAGTTCTTCATTTATAAGTTTAATATGGCGAAGTGTGGACATATGACAGTGTGCTTTAAGGATTTCTCTGCACCGCTTCTACAATTTGTCCAAGGAATTCCGTAGGAAGAACTTGAGTGAATTGGACAAACTGATGGCACACATGTAATTCTAAAAAATGAGTAACCTGGATGAAAAGTTAATTACAGAGCAGTCCAAGTTAACTCACCATTTGTTGTAATTTGTAAACACATGTAATTTTTTTTTCTTTTTATCTTACATAGTAATGTAGTATGACATGGTTGTTCAAATGATTCCTTATTTTATTTCCATGTACAATAAGCCTGTTTATCTATTCAATAATTATCCATTAAAATAGTTGATTAGTTCTTTTCAGTACAATCAAAAGAAAAAGAGTTTTTTTTGGTTATCCACTCTATATTTGGACTTTAAAAATTAGTTTTCTTTTACTCGTAAAAGCTACTAGTAATTCATTTCTCAATCATCTTTTAGGATGTTTAGAAAAATACAAATATTAAATTTGTTATTTCTTTTAATTTGTTATGTTTTTTGTGTTGTACTTGGTGATGTAGAATATATGTAGTACTAAACATTTTGGGAAGTTCTCTAGCTAATAAATATTATTTTGACAAAACAACTTGGTTAGGTGTGGGACATTGATAAGAAGCAGCTCTGCTACATGCATAATTTCAAAGAAGAAATTACCTCATATGCTGTAATGCAACAAAGTTTGTACATGTAAGTGATTATATTTGGCTGTGTTTAAGATGGAAAGAAAAATAAATTGCTTCCCCTTTTAGACAACATGGAAGAAGGAAATGGTTTCCCTTCCAATTCCTTCAACTAATAGTTAAATCTGAGGTAATTAATTCTTCAACTAATAGTTAAATCTATCCTATACAGGTATGTTGGGGATTCCCATGGAGATATCTCCATCTTGAATCTTAATATGGGAGATCAGAAGTTAGTTAACATGCAATATAGAATCCCTTCTGTCGAATCACATGGCAAGTTTTCTTTTCCTTGTACTTGTTCCCTTTCTGGGTATAGGTCCTTATAAGAAATTATAGCTATACTTGAATTATGAAATATATGTACTTTTATTTGTTGAGTTTTATACTATGTTGTACCTTAACTCTAGTGACATACATGATACATTGAGGCAGAATTAGTTGGTTCCTTTGTTTTGGTGCATGGACAACAATACAACCTCTGTTTTCTTTTCTTTATTGGGAAAACTATACTTTTGGTCACTGAATGTTTGTCTGACCAAAGTTTTAGTCACTCAAAGATATTTTCCAAAAATTTAGTCACTGAATGTTTGGTCTTCCAAAAAAATGGTCACTCTGTTAAATTGTTGTTTGTTTTATTAACGATTTTTATTGACATGGCATGTTATGTGCCATGTCAGTCGTTAAGTATGACGTGGCACATCCACGTGGACTATCTTTGGACTTTATTTTGCAAAGGTATTAAGTTATGTGTCATGTTTCAATGTTTGTGACATAGTATTTCATTTTTTTAAAACTTAATACCCAAATGAAATTTTTGAAAAATAAAACCCAAAAATAGCACACGTGCATGTGTCACGTCATACTTAATGACTGACACAACACATAACATGCCATGTCAAAAAAAAATGTTAATAAAACAAACAACAATTTAACAGAGTGACCATTTTTTTGGACGGCCAAACATTCAGTGACTAAATTATTGGAAAATATCTTTGAGTGACTAAAACTTTAGTCAGACAAACATTCAGTGACCAAAAGTATAGTTTTCCCTTGCTTTATTTATCTGTATAGAATAGATACTCTGTGGCTTCACGACTTTGACAGTTATTTTCTCTTTCTACTCCCCTAGAACTAGCATATAAACCTTTTTTTAGAATATGATTTGAGATCTGTTTCTTTAGGTGCAAAAAATGAAGCAGGTGACAACACTGCTATCATATGTATTTTGCCACAACCTATGGCTGAGAGTAAGAGGTTTGTTCATTCTATATCATATATTTTTTAATGTAAATACTTATGTACTCCAATTCCCCATTAATAATGACTGGATACTCCATACTGTCGTATAACCGTTACAACCAAGAGAAAAAAAGGTGAATGGGTTCCTCCTTTAAGGGATGTGGATGCACAGTTTTGTCGGAAAGTGGGCAATTTGCTTCAGTTATCTTATAGTAGTTACCAGAACCCTTAAAGAAACCATTCACATATGAAACATGCTCGCTAAGGCTTGGTTTGGGATTGCTGCTGTTTTTCAAAAGTCCACAACAGAAGCTGCTTTTGGCAGCAGGTGAGAGGGTTCTGTCAAAAGCTGCCCCAAATTTGAACCAACTTTTCAAATTTTTTTGGATAAGCTGTGTACCAAACAGCCTTGGACCACTTTCCAACAAGAAAAAAGTAGCAGCAGCCAAAAATAAGCAATCCCAAACCCAGTAGTACTTTACTTGAGGATTCCTATAACTTCTTTCCCTGTAAAAATGATATCAGCCCCATAATATTCTCTGTAAAGCAGGGTTCTTGTAGCCTTTATGAATTGTGTTCTTATCTTCTGAACTCTATAATATTCTATGTAAAGCAGGGTTCTTATAATCTTTCGAGATGGACTTATAAGCTTATGGGGAATTCAAGAAAGTAAAGTAGTATATAGTTCTGGTTTAAATAAGCAAGTAACTTCAAATAACGAACCAAAAAAAGCAGTAGCAGCATGCTGGGCATGCCCATTTGGAAGTAAACTTTTTGTGGGATACAGCAGTGGAGAGATTTTTCTTTGGGCCATACCAGTTATCTCAGACCAGAAACATGCCTCAGAGAAGAAAAAGGAGTCCCACGTCACTCCGCATATTCCAATTTCCAAGCTCAATCTTGGGTACAAGACCAATAAAGTACCTATAGTCTCTTTAAGATGGGTTGCAGGTGATGGAAGGACTAGTCGTCTCTATGTCAACGGTTTCACAGACCTCGGATCTTGTTCAATTCAGGTACTAAGCTTCTTGCGGTAGTTTAACATATGCATTCCTCTCAGAGACATTGTTTCTCGTATGGAGTTATTAGGTAATATTATCTACGTTGTTTGTAGTTGTGTACATTCAATTTTCCCTTTCATTAAAACTATATTAGAGGTTTGACCTACTTTGGGTCGGACCGCAAATTTACTATTTTATAGGTAATCTATCTAGTTTTTGTACATTCAACTTTTAACTTTATTTCCTAAACCCTAACCCATCAGCACATCTTATTCCTATCCCTAAATCCTAACCCACCAGGACCACTGCCGACATTTTCTTACTTCTCTCCTTGGTGGCCCCACTGATGAACAGCCCCCCTCTCTACGGTGTTGACCAGGCTCACCACCACCATCTTGTTCATGGTATTTCATGACACTAAACTGACAGGGTATGAATGTCAGCTTACCTTTGCCATTGACAATTTTCATGGATTTAAGTAATAAAAAGGTTCAAGGCATCAATGTCAGCAAAAAAGGTCATCGTAGCAAAATGAACATTTAGGGCAAAGTTCATGGTATTTAACAATCAATCTTTTATTACCTTTATATAATTGTGTTTGACTTTCTAGTATGAATAGGATTTTTTTTATTGCATATCTGATCAAAATCATGATGATCCTCTACAAAGCGATAGGAGGGTGGGAAAGTGACAGCTTAGTCATACTTATATGTGAAAAGGACCACACATCATGATTGAGAGTAACCTAATGGATATACTATATATTATTTTACCAAAGCACCCATTTTAATATCTAGTTTACATTGGCTTATAGGGCTCAATACGTCTCAATTTCCATCAATTTATTTGTATTACATTTGCAGCCTTGTTTGTATTTTTAGACTATTCTTGCTGCTCATTTAGCTATTTTCAATAAAAGACATCAAACCTATGTGTACCCACATCACCAATTAGATGTTTCTTAGGTACCACAATGGTATATTTTGTCACAGTGATTTACAATCATTTTACTTGATTATGAGGGCCGTAGTTCATCCTACCATCTCATTTGATAAAAATTGACGGAGTTTGATTTATTTGTGCCTCATTTAATCACTGCAGATGAAACATTTGACTGCTACCATTTAACTTTTTCTTTCCTTACGTGTGCCAAATGGAAATTCATCTTTTAGCAGCTGTATAAGTTTAAATAAGCTCTCTTAATTGGCTGATCTGTCTATCATGTGGCAGATTATTCTTCTCAATGACAAAACTGAATCTCGAACAATCAAGTTGGCACTTTATTCGACTGAAGCATGTATGGCAATGGAAATTATTTCATGTTCGAGTGACCGAAATAAAAACAAGCAAAATGCAGTTGTCCTCTTGTTAAAATCAGGGCGAATATGTCTCTATAATGAGTCAGAGATTGAAAATTACTTGTTGCAATCTCAAACTAAATCTTGCCCGACTCCTCCTAACCATTTTAAGGTGAAGCTTCCATTCTGCGATTCTAACATTTCAGTTTCAAAAGTTTACACAGACTACACAGCTCAGTCAAGTCCTATGGATGAGGTATATTCAATGAGAACAAAACTCGGCTTCTCTATTTTGCTATTGAATGTCCAACATTCCTTGGTGACAGTTGTGTTGTCTTCTTTTTGTTTAGGAACAATTTTTGTTGGTCAAGAAATATTATTCTCTCTTTGCAGTAGATAAGAGGGACAAGGATGCAAATCATTCAAGTTATAGCCAACTGAGTGGAATATCAAAGACAAACAGCCTATATGTTACAGGACACCAGGATGGTGCAATAAATTTTTGGGATGCATCATGCCCCCTTTTGTTACCAATTCTATCAATAAAAAAACAGGTATTTCTATTGGCTACATATACTGACGTGTGTGTATGCATGTGTGATGTTTGTGTGGAGCTTTTCCAGTGGTGGAGGATCAAATTTGTGATTATTAGGTGGCAGACACATACACACACATTCTTTGGCTGATACCTTCATATTTTAAGCAGAGTGAAGATGGCAATTCTTCCACTGGTACTCCAGTAACAGTGTTGCATTTTGACATCTCTTCTCAAGTCCTAGTTAGTGGAGATCGGAATGGATGGGTGAGCTGCTGATTTTGTTAGTAAAAGATGAAACTGAAAGAAAAAAAAAAAGAAAAAAAACTATGTATGATATACTCTGGAATTAATGATTTGTGAAACTTATTTTTATCCTAGGCTCGGATTATCACATTCAAGAAAGGGAAACTTCCCTCAGACAACATATTTTCCTTTCTGCAAGGTACTATTGAGGATTTTTAATCCACTCACATTATTTTAGACTGTCCAGAAGCTTATATACAGGGGTAGCTGTATCTGCTAATGTCACTTTCAACTTCTTACCTCTTTTTTTGGTATGTGAAGGCACTATACTATTGCAACATTACCATACTTACTCATGATGTATCCTGTATCTTGACAAATATGTGCTAATCCCACTTACAAGTTCTTTATTACTTTTTGTATGGAAATGCTGGTCTACAGGATGCTATATCCATACGTTGATGATGATGTATGCTGAAAATTCGACGAGTATCTGCTAATCTCCCTATTACTTGTTTCACTCTTCATTCCTTGATTGTTCTTTAGATCCTATTACTATATTCGGTTACATCTTGTTGATGCTTTTCTAGGGACAACTTCTGCTAGCAGATCTTTTGGTGGTTTAATGGAATTCTGACTTCTGTAACATAACCTTGTGTTGAAATGTCCTAATTTAACAGTACAGTCATTTTAATGTAACAACCCCGTACTTTGTAACAGCAAAGCAAGGTAGCAACTATACCAGTCGAAGTATAAAAGTCAAAGGAGGTATACAATCCGTAAGCATGAGTGCTGAATCAAAACGCCTTGCCATTGGAACAGATGAAGGGTTTGTAAGTTCCTATGTTTATTCTCTTGTTCATATAGTTTCAGTGTACGATGCCATTTTTATTTAAACAGTATTCAGAACATTTAGTTAGGGCCTAAAAAAGGGTAGAGAATTGGACCCCATTGGGCTTGTATTTTTTATGTATCAATTTCATTGTGCGACGGACTGTTGCATTTGTTGTTGTTGAGCTAATGAAGAATCAATAAATCTATTAGCCTCTAGGCCAGGGGTCTATATACAAGTACAACTAGGGATTTCCCCTCTCACAATACATAAAGGACCATAGAGTAGACTATACAATAGTATCTCTAACAGTCCAAGGTTACGTCACAGTATGCGATATGGATACTACAATAGTATCTCTAACAGTCCAAGGTTACGTCACAGTATGCGATATGGATACAGATGCACAATACATCAATTTTTTACGGTACACTAGGAGTAGTCTTAGGAGGATATTAATATCCTATTTAAATGATAGAATTTGTTAACAAGAGCTAGAGCCCTAAAGCGCTCCGCTACCTTGTTTTGCTCTGGACACCCTGTTATTGTCCATTTCCTCGAAATGCGCTGCTCCTTGCAGTAGTCCTGAAACTCTTCCGATGAGTACTCACATCCATTGTCTATCCACAAATACTTAATTGTTCATTCGTTTTCTTTCTTCACGGTCGTCTTCCACTTTTAGAATATATTAAACACCTTTGACTTGTGTTTTGGAAAATAAACTGATACTTTATATGAAATTAACGTAGTACTGTGCACTTCCCTTTGATTGAACTAGTAATGGCCCTATACATCTAAGTGAAAGTAATAGGAAGTCCTTCAATCTCTGTATCGACTCCTTGAAGCCAACTTTATGTTGCTAATCCATCATGCAATATTTGCATAATCTAGCTTGCATTCCTTAAGGCCCTTTAACAACTCCCTTTTGTGTAATTCATGAAGAGTCTCTCACTCATGTGGCCAAGACACATATGTAACTTTGCAGTATCATCCACCACTTTCTTTGTTACGACAGTTGTATCACAGTGATCGTGCTTCCGTCAAACTTATATAAATTTGAAGATAATCTATATCCCTTCATGACCACCAGGTTGTCCTTTATCTTTAAAAAAAAATCTTTGGCCAACAAACTTACATCCTGCCGCGTCCAACGTGTCCAGAGAAATAAGATTCTTCTTTAGTTCTGGAACGTGTCTCACGTTCACGAGTATTCGTACCACTTCATCAAACATATGAATTTTGATGTTTATTATGCCAATGGTCTTGCATGATGCATTGTTCCTTATGAGAACACCACCACCATTGAACTCCTTATAGGTGATGAAGCGCTCTCTGTTTGGACACACGATATGAACATCTGGAGTCAAGAATTCAAGCTTGAGAGAAATTATCCCGCTATGCACCGTAGTACATTATAGGGTAACTCCTTGGCTTCCGTAGCAATTTTGGGTTGACCCTGACTGTTTGAGCTAACGTCTTTACCCTTCTTCTCCAACCATTACTTATACTCCAGACATTGTTTTTTCATGTTTTCTGATTGTTTGCAGAATAAGGATGCATCACTCTCATGTTCAGATGATTTGGATGTCACTCGGCTACTCTTACCTCCATCCTTATTCTTCATTCTTCCCCTTTCATTGGCGGTCAACTCCGATGGCTCAATTGGATTTGACCTTTTCATAATATAATCATTAAAAAGATTTGTCATTACCTCTTCTTTCCATAAGTCATCATTGTCACCAAATGGTCATAAGACCTTAGAAACAGAGATAGGAGCAAAAGTGCCTTGTCTAGGAGCAAAATTGCCTTGTGTTCTTTCTCTAATTTTACTTCGAGACACTCAAGATCACTAACAATTTTGTTGAAGATATTCATATTGTTCAGAATTTGGGTTCCTTCCTTTATGAGTAAATTGTAAAGTTGCTTCTTGAGATACAAATTGTTAGACAACGATTTTGTCATATACAATCTGTCGAACTTCAACTATAAACTTGTTGCAGAAGTCTATGACATAACATTGCATATCATCTTATCCACCAGATAAAGCCTAACATGCATTGTGCATTTTGGTCCATATTGTTCCATGCGTCCTCCATAATATCGCCCGGCTTCTTTTTTTACCGACGACGGCCTTATACAATCTTTTTTTCACAAGAATTGCCTTGACCCTTCTTTGCCACAAAGAGAAATTTCGTTTACCGTTAAACTTCTCCTTCACAAATTTGGTGCTATTAACCTTGCTACTCGTCATCCCAAAATTTCGAAATAGAGACAATCCTTCCTGGACCTTAACGAACCAACGATTTCAAGAATTCCGATCTAGGAAGATAGTGAGCAAACCAATGTCTTCACATACCGTTGACCTAGATTCAAGAATTTAAAATCCTAACGGTTCCTTTAGCTATGATACTAGTTTGTTGTCCGACATATGGAATCTCACACACAAATAACCTCACGATGACGAGAATAACAAGACACAAATTAACCTAACAATAGCAACCAATAACACAACACTCAAACATGCAATATAACATAGTTCGGCCAAAATCGGCCTACGTCCATGAGGCTAAATGAGAATAACTTTATTGAATCAAATAAGAGAAAACCTTAGGATTACACACACAACACCGTAATGTGAAATCCTCCTTTTCAAGATCTCTAACGAGCTCTCCTTTTTCTGTTCTCTAGATTCTCTTAATAGCTTCCTTAGCAAACCCTAAGAAAAGTCCCTTTGTGCTCATGAACTCTCAAGCAATCCTTAGCCTCCAAGTTTACCAAAACTAGGACATGAGAAGCCATTTTTTTGGCTCTCCTAACTTTCTCAAAGCTAATAGCAATATGGACCATCGAAAGAAGCAATGTTAGATCTGAACCGTTCATAGAATCCACCAGTCCCCGACTCACGAGTGCACACCAATGAAATGTCGGTGGTATACTGACTGTCACTATTATGAGTGGATTTTGGAGTCCCCAAACATGTTGGAAGGAAATCACACTTCACCGATAGACCGACGCTATACTGACAGTATGCCGCCGGTACGATCGTCTAATACTCTTGGCTCTTTTGAGCCACATGCCACTGCTTCGACTCCTTCCGAGCTTCTCTGATCACCAGACGACGCCCATCGCACTCTGTAATTGAACACGAGTCATATACATCTTTAACAGCTCGTAAATGGATATTTTGAATGTTCTTGGGTGTTTCAACTTCAAGGTACCGTCACAAATTCGCATTCGCAAGTGATCTGAAGTATGGAGGTGGTTTGGAAGTTAAAAAAGGAAACGAATATAGATAGGAAGATACTTGTAGAATACTGTATACCAGGAAAAAAAATTCTCTCTCCTTGGGAGATATGTCGATCTATCTTCAATTCTTCAAATTCAAATTTCTCCTCTCAGTTAGAAATACAGGGAAACAAGTGAATCCTAAGGTGTCAATAATTTTGAGATAAATGCCTGCAAGAATAATATGCTCTAGATGCATCCAAATGTGTCATTGTGTTCTAAATTTATATTTGCATCAAATTTTCACTTCCTCCGTGTTTTGGCGACTTGTCTGTAACCAATCATAGTTCCTTTCCATAAGGAGCTTCCTTCCTCTGTATATATGAGAAACTGGGAAGAATGTTTTCATTCTTCAGTGTAACATTTTGGCTTGGAATACTTGAACCTAACAGCTTGGTGTGGGTAATATCTTGAAGTTATTACAATATTACTTGGATGTATTTCCCTAATTATCGGATTTGTTGTTGTAATTTAGATAGTCCCAGATACTACGCTTCTTATTAAAATACTTTTATTAATTATTTCTGTATGTGTTGGTCTGTAACTTACTTTCAGATGCTAAGTTTGCACTATTAACATTTAGTAGCTTTTCTAAAATGAATATTTTCTGAGAGAATACTATTTTTCAGGTAGCATACTACATGTATTGATATTTCAGTATATATTTAGAATTTATCCGACATTCTTTTCATCTCGTAGGTATTCATGTTTGACATGGAAGGGGCAAATATATTATACCAAAAACAGCTTCCGAGTCAACTTTATACTGGTATCTTCTCTATGCAGTTTGAGAAGTGCAACCACAATGGCTATGCCAATAATGTTCTTTTAGTAGGCATGCAAGATTCATCAGTTTTGGCTCTTGAAGAAGATACAGGATGTGAATTGAGCCCAAGTGTCAATCTTAAGAAACCATCAAGAGCTTTATTGATGGAGACACTAGGTTAGTATGTTGTCTACTAACTTTCATCTGCATCTCTGAACTAGAATCTGATGAAATACCGTAAAGAAGCTGCTAAGAATGATTATGAATGGTCAGCTCCCTCACCTGATGGAATGTGGAAGTCAGGAGCAGGCTACCAGGATAAAAGCAAAGAAAATCACGTCAAAGATTCCATTAATGCAAAACAGTCACTATTGTTGGTTTGCGCTGAAAGTGATGTGCGTCTTTATTCATTAAGTCATGCAATCGAGGTATAATATTATGTTACATTGGTTAAACTTTAACATTTATAGAAATTTTAGAAAAATAATATTACTCTTTTATAACATTTTTTTTATCCTAGGGGATCAAGAAGGTGCATGGTAAGAAAAAACTAAGTGGAACATGTTGCTTTGCATCCCTCGTGCATGGCCTTTCTGGTGTTGGACTTGTACTCATCTTTGGAAGTGGAAAATTAGAGATAAGGTTGAATATATTTTTTTCTCTCTCCGTATTCCTTTCTTTTGATGTACCCATGGAATGTAGTGCACAAACAAATTATAGTTTCTCTTAAAATTATTGTTTCTATGGAGTTAACTGACATACTAATTTCCATTTTTAGGCCCTATATCATTTTGACAGTTCCCTAATCTGCCAATTTGTTCTTAATATGTTGCTTTGGATATAATAGATACCGATCACATGTGAAGAAACAAGATTATGTAGGATGCAACTGGGGGTTAGTGATGGTCCATCTAAGTGTGTTTTGGTACTGGAAGTCATTACATTGTTCATCTCTAAAGTATAGACCTTTTTATATACTACTCAAATCATTTCATTGGTTTTTAGCCATACTTAGATATTTAGCTGGGCTATTCCAACTTGTATGTTACTTCTGTAATTTTAAAAAAAATATTTCGAAAATATTCCAACATTGATCATCGGCCGATATCGCTGCCGTGGGAACACTTCCACTTTTTCTCCCAAAGTAGCCTGCAAACTTCTCAATCATTACTCATCATTCTCAAATGCCGAGGTCCGGTTTTCTTTTCTAGTAATTAAAACCTCCCTACATTTGTTAATATCCAATTAGGTGTTTCCTTTTACAAACATTTCCAGGCAGGACAGAAAGATGTAATTCTTGAGACCTTCCTTAAAGTGTTCCCACCTTCCAATCATGTTTAGTTTCTGATGGAAATCTTACAATGAAGGATGATGAATGCTGAAGTACCTCAGTTTACCTACTTATCTCTTTGCTTATTAGTTTTCAATAATTATTGTAGCTGATTGTGAGTTTCTACTTAAGTTCATCATACCATATATATTAGTGTACTTCATAGTATGTCTGTTTTTTTTTTTCCTTTCAACCGTTTTGACAAAAATACTTGTAATTTTGGCTTCCTTGATAGTCAAAATTGTTCTCCATCACTCAGGCATCTATTTGAAATTTCCGGTTGTTATACTTCAGGTCTCTTCCGGATCTAATCCTCTTAAAGGAGGCATCGTTGAGAGGTTTCACATATTCAGCATTTGAATCATGTCCAAGTGTAAATGGATCAATATGTGCTTCACCTGAAGGAGAAATTGTCATCGTAAGGCCGAATCATTGTGATTGTTTTATTGAGCATTTTTAGTTGCTTGTTTGTGAATCCTGACCTATCACTTTTTGTTGTAGGTTAATGGAGATCAAGAATTGTTCTTTTTCTCAGTTTTCTTTCAGAATGGCACCTACAGGTATATATGGATATATCTGAAGATTTAGTAAGGATCTTCATCAGTGTTTGATTTGTACCAACATAGCCTTCTTTAGCTTACTGATTCTTTTGTATTCATTTACCAAGTTATATTCATCTCTTTTTGTTGTCTTGTCTTCCTTTACTTAATAAATGTCATGTTCAAAGTATTTACATGCGAGCTCTTGTTCAAGTTTTAAATAGAGAAACCGAAATAATTGTAATACTTTTTGAGGTATTATGAGTCTCTCTATGCTCTGGATCCCTCCCCCTCTATGTTGTACAAATATGGACAAGATACAAATAGGGGATACAGCCATTTTCATGCAAGTAGAAAAATAGTTATCTTTATTGCACGAATACAGACACGACACAGATACGAACATGATCTGGGTTTTGTTGTGTTCGTGCAACATAGCTCTCCCTCAATCTGGAGCATATATATGTCATGCATTTGCAGCTTGTTACATAAAGAAGAAAATATACTAGAAACAAGAGGAGAAGTCTTGAGAGTTGTTTGACTCTTCCATCATGTTTGCCAAATAGAGCATCAGCAGCAAGAGACAGATCAATGCCGTAGCAGCAGTAGAGGTCAACACGCGACCAAAGAGAGGAGTAACAACAATAGTGATAGGGGGAGTGGCGAGAAGAGTGGTGAGTGAGTTAGGTGGTGGGCAGGGCGAAGTGGATATGGTATAGAGGGGAGGTGGGTACATTGTAGAGGCTGGGATTGTATCAGCTTTTACAGAATGTCGGCCTGACTTAGGCATATCAGTATACGTTGGGAGTATCAGCCAATCTTTTAGCAAACGGCATAAAACAATCTGTTCTTATGGTTCCAAAATGACATGTCATATGCCGGACGACATCTGTAACAATATGTCTTAATGGAAATAAAATAAAACAAATGTTTATTTACAGAAAATGTAACCGCCTTTTACAAGTAAAATGTGTTCTCTTTCTTCATGCTTGACTTCAATTAAGAAAAACACATGAAGAAGTTTTCATTTCAATGAGAGTATATTTGTTTTAGTAGCCACCTAAAACTCTAGTTATTCTCAGGCACCTTGAGAATGTTACTCAAGTGTACAAGAAGGGTGTTTTTGCCCCACAAGGAGGAGGTGTAAATGTGACAAACGATTATAAAGAGAAGAAAAAGGTTAGACTCTGAAATTTGGTAGATTGATTTTGGCTCCATGCTACTACTTATGATATGGCAACTGGTATTTCAGGGTATACTTGGCATGGTTAAAGACTTGACAGGAAACAAGCCCAAACACGACCAAGAGACTGATCTTGTAGCCTCCAGAGAAAGTAGTGCTGAAGAACTCTACATGATCTTTTCGACAGCTAATGTCCCATTAGAGAGAAAGAATAACCCTCCCAGAAAGGAAGATGTCAAAGTGGATATAGGTAATGGCCATTGTTTATCGCCTTTTAGGTCCATCACTTGAAATGTTTCTATACTAACTAATATTCTTTATCTTTGAAGATGATATTGACCTTGAGAATAAAGTGAAACACAAAGAACTTAACCTTTCTGTTATGAATAAGCAGAAGTTTGGCAATAAATTTCAGGCAATTAAAGGTCAGTGTTTCTCTGCTTTAGCAACACCGTTGACTCATCTTCATTGTTTCTTGCATAGCTAATACCTTTGTTAGCTTTTCTTCTGCTAAATTTATCCATGCCTGAGTTATACAAGTAATTAATCTACAAATTTTATGCACTAAAGTTTGTTTCAACTTTTGTCACTTCTAGTGCTATCAGAATCTCAATCATATATTTTTGGTGTCTGCATTATATGTTCCGCAGATAAATTGAAGTACAAGACGGCTGAAAATTTAAATCCTACCAAGGGAAATGAAGAAGAAGATAATTCTAATGGTTCAGGTGATCATATAAAGAAGTATGGATATGCAGTGAACAATGTAAGTACACGTGCCTTCTACATATTACAGTAGTTTCATCCATGATATTTCCAGCGTAAGGTAGGATAGCATCATCAGAAACTGAAAATTGTTCCTCATGTAAGAAAGGAATGTATCAGTTTCACTTTTATTATGAACCCCTTTTTCAGCTTTCATTCTCTGGTTATGATAAGTTATTTTGAAGGGTCATTGTGCAGAACTGCAATGTAAATTGTCTTTATGAATCAACCTTCTCATTTATAGCCATTCTTGGAAATTTATGTTTTCTTACTTATGTAGTTTTTCCGCAAGTTTTTCATGTCTATCCTCTAGCCTCATAGACATAGACTGTTGGTCTGTGTCCGACTCTCAATTAGCCACTACCAGAGTATCTCGATTCATCCCCTTTTTGTCTCCAAGACCTGGTTTCGCGAGTCTTTATGTCTCCAAGACCAAACCACTTGGGTTGGTTCTTTTTTGACATTTTGACAGATTTTATTAGCTTTTGCTTGTACTTGTTTTCAGTAGATTTACTCATTTTACCTTCATCACTGCCGGCCATGTAAATTTACTTCATTGTCACATCAATTTTAACAACTTTTAGATTATTCACGTCTGATATGAATATTAGCATCAGTTGTGGCAAAAGTTTATCCTCAATAATTATTGCATAAAACTTGTCTTCGCGTTATCAGTTATCTTACCTTGCTGACTCTTTTATAACTATTTTATTCATGAAGAATACTACTTAATAAAGGGAAATTTTGCACTTAAGTACCATCAACTTTCAAGTTTTGACATATTGCTACCATAAAGTTTTTTAAGCATATTGCTACCGTAAACATTCAACTGTTAGTTTATACCATAACACCATTATAAAAAAAAATGAAATGACATTTATTCGATTTACTTAAATTAACCCCTCTTCATCCTCTTATTCTCAATTGGTTCATAAGTCCTAATTTTTCTAACTCAAATTAAAAATTATTTTTTCTTTCCAAAACTTCAATTTATTTGCTTCTAAAGTGAAGTCGGTTTTGGCATCTAGAGAAGATTCAGTGGATGTGTAGAGTTTAATTTCGAAGAGGTAAGAGATCCTTTTTTGACAAAAAAAAAAAAAACTTAAATATTTGATGTTTTAGGGTATAGATAAGCATAATGTTGTTTTCTTTTGTATATGATGTAAGTTCTCCCCTATTGCCTTGGTAGATTAAATCCTATATTTTTGTTAGGATTCTTGGTAAAGTTGGCATGAACAGTATTTGTAGACATAAGAGGGATAGAGTTAGGGTTTAATTTGACAAGAATGGGGAATGAGACATTTTGTTTAGAGAAGAAGAATGGGAGAGAGGGATATATAGAGTAGGGATTTAATTCTCTTACAAGGGGTAAACATGTATGGTAACGGGTTGATAGTTTATGGTAACAATTTGCTTAAAAAGTTGATAGTTTATGGTAACAATTTACTTAAAAAAGAAGTGTATGGTAGCAATTTGTAGAAACTTGAAAGTTGATGGTATTTAAGTGCAAATTAGCGCTTAATAAAGTCATTATATGTATGGTATTGTATTTACTTGGCTATTGTAGGTACATCTATCATTTGTTGTCACCTGACATTTCTGGAATCCATGTTGTAATTTGTACTAGAACTTGTTAGGTTGGTAAATAAAAGTGTTATATTTATTTCTCCTCAATTCAGGAATCAACAATTCCGAAATAGCAGACAGCAAGTTTGGTGAGAAATGTAAAGAACTAGGAGGTAATTGTATTTCTCACACTTACTTAATTTTTTCTGTTCCTTCTTAATGTAAAGAAGTTTGCTGAATGAATTACTGTTACTTCTTTTCAATTTTTATTTTCTTCCATGCTTCCTTTATCGTCTCCGTGTTTGATAACTTAAATAATTTGTTATTTGAATCATGGTTTAAAGTATCGGCCGATACCGATCCGATACGGCCGATACCGATACGGTTTGGCATGTTCCGATCCGATACCGACCGATACCAAATATTGACCGATACCGACATTGGGGGTCTTTGTTCCGGTCAATTCGGCAAAACCAATCGGTAAGGGTGACTACTATTTCATATAATTTCAAAACTACTAAAAAATAACGCTGAAATACTTAAAATTATGCCTAAATGTATAAAATATATGTTTTTAAATGTAAATAATTTATTAATAATTATTTGTTTTCCGATACCAAAGTCCGATACTCCGATACGATACCGCCGATACTACCGATATCGCCGATACCAATACTCATAGGAATAGTCCGATACCGATTCCGATACCGATATTGTGAACCTTGATTTGAATAGGGTGTTAATGATCGAACACTCAAAATGGAGGATACTGCTAAATCTTTGTCAGCAGTAGGTAAAGAACTAAAAACTGCACAGAAAAATAAGAGGAACACAAACTCAGAAGTGCCCTTCATTGTTTAGTCCTGATTCTTTGGAACTGGTTTAATCTTCCTTATAGAGAGACACTCCTATCCATGTAATAAAGTTACATATATAATGGAATTCAAATTAAAGAAATATTTGAATTGATACCGCATTTGTATTCTTGAAAGAACGAAGTTTTAAGTATAAAGAGTGTCATAGCACCAAGAGGCTCCCGCTAATGCAAGACTGAGCATCAAGACGTGCACACATACAATTTTTATCCTAGAAGTGTATGATGTAGGAAAGGAAACTTTTGTCTTGTTGTAAGAATCTGGTCCCCAAACTTTCTTGGATCCCCATTAAGAAAGAAAACTTTCTGCTGTGAATTATTCTCACCCTAACACCTACAGAAAAATAAGTAATATGTAACTTGTTCTATTATTATTAGGCTGAATTGCAACTTGATATCAACTATTCCATTTTTTAAACTTGATATCCTAAAATTTGATATGCATTAACTTAATACCATACTTAATATTTTTAACGTGATAAAAAAATATATAAAAAAGGATAAAATTGTCCTTCATTTTTCACCCAACCCTTGGCTGCACACACCCCTCCCCCCTTCCAGCTGCCTCCACCCCAGTCCCTCGGCTGCACCACCCACACCACCCCCTCCCCCCCCCCCCCCCCCCCGGGCTGCAGCCGGGGGGAGGGGGTAGTGGGGCAGCGAGGGGGGAGGGGGGGGGGGGGGTAGCTGGGGTAGGGGGAGGATAATTTCGTCTTTACTCTTTTTAGGGTATTAAGTTGATGCATATCAAAATTTATGATATCAAGTTAAAAACTAGAATAATTAAAGATATTAAGTTGAAATTAAGCCTTATTATTATTATTTTTATATTTTGTGCCGTATTCTCAAAATACTTGCAAGAAATATCAAGTCAGTTAATCACTTATTTCAAGAAGAGAACGAAAAGGAATTAGCATTCTTTTATAACTCCAGCTATACCTGACATCCAAAAAATAACAGGAATTTAACATTTTGGTTGCAGATTTGTCTATAAACACAATTAAACAGTGTCCTTGATTGTATCCCTATCATGAATTGGGAATATAGGATCATGTAGGCTCCTTGAAGATGAGAGTCGTTGCAGAAAGTCCAGTTTTTGATTGATGGGTCGCAAAAAGAGTGATAGACCCAAGTTGCGTGAAGGAGATGGAGACGGTGTGCAAACCGTAGAGAAGTATGATTTAAGTATCCGATATTTTTAGAAAGATTAAAAGAGCACAACTATTATCCACAACCCAAAGATCATAATCATGTTGAGACCCAACCGAAATCAGTGTGTCAATCAAAGGCAAGGCCACCATAGGGAACGACAGCTCTCATTAGTTTTTGGATTCCATTGATAAATATATATATTTTATATCAATAAAATATATATATATATATATATATATATATATATATATATATATATATATATATATATATATATATATCAATATTTTCACTGCATATTTATCAATCCATCTTTTACTTAAAATATTATGTGTATTGAAATACATTATGTGTATTTAAATATTATGTAGGCATGCATTTACAATTGTGAAAATTGGAACTCATGAGTTCCTCTAGGATTTTTGTTATAAAAATAGATATATGATTTTTAAAATTTTAATTTATTTGGAACTGCACTATGGTTCACGCATAAGACCAGACTCAAATTAATTCTTAGTGGTTGAACAGTAAGATATCTGTCATACTATTTGCCTCAATTTACTTACAAAAATAGTAAAACAAATAGTTGTATGATGCATACATTGTATCATCAATACGCTAAAACATTTATAATAATAAAAATGACTAGCGTGGGGCCAGACCGCAGCCACATGACGGTTTTCTATTGATCAAATGCGGACTTCGATGCTAGCAGGAGAACTTGGACCAATGAGTGGTTCAAGTTAGTCTCGATCTGACTTTTGATTAGATATTTTTGTAATAATAAATAATAAACAGAAAAATTTTAAAAAGGTAACAAAAGAGTGTAAAATTATAGAGAAGGTAATATGTTGAAAAAATTATAACAAAAGTAATGTATCGCCAACATACTTGGAGACATGAATATAATTTTTTTTTTCCGAAGGTCTGGAGACATAAATGTAAATTTTTTTTCCAGAGGTAGAGGGTGCTCTATAACTTTAGTAACAAATATACACCACTTTCCGTCACTAAAACCTGGAAAAAAAATTTAAAAAAATTTGCAGCGATGTCGCCAACAATGTTGGCGACATGTTATTTCCCCTACATTTCACCCGACATATTATCTTCTATGTAATTTAATACTCCTTTATTAGCTTTTTCAAAATTTTCTGAATTATAAACTAACAAGTTGCACTGGAGACACCCATCACCATCTCCTGTGCTGCAACTGCAACAAGTAACTAAAAAACACAACTTGACAAGTCTTCTCTCTCTGCCTTACATTTATTATTTATTCATCTTTTCTTTTTCTTTCATGTCTTTGTGTTGTGCACAGTATCTGCATGTTCTTTATTGAAGGCCGGCAGCTGACCCTTTCTCACATGGATGCTGCATTCGCTCGTTTCAAAATTTCAATTTAAGAGAGAGAGAGAGAGAGAGAGAGAGAGAGTGTCTCTGATTTAAGAAAAATATTTGTTAATAAGAAGAAGATGATGAAGATATGATGTAGTGTGTTATTAAGACAAGCACAGGCAACTACTTCCACTGCCTAATGCCAATGAATAGACAGACCTCCTCCACCTGCTTCTTACTTTTTCTCACCCCCCAAAAATATCTGACTCATCGTCATCATCTATATTATAGGTCACAACCTCCTCCCTCCTTTCAATCATTCATTGCACACAAATATCAAAACAAATTCCATAGACATTACACATTTTATTCGACAGTCCAATTTAATATAAATTTTAGGCTTAATTGCTAATTGCTACTCTCAACTATCACACTTTTTCAAGTTGATACCCTAAACTTTTTTTCGTAACAGATTGATACCTCAACTATTTTTTTTTTCCAACTTAATACCTAACATTTTAAAAAATTCTAAAATACCCTTATCCCTTCCCTCCCTCCACCCCCTCCCCCACTCCGGCCACCCCCCTGCTAGCTCCGGCCGAACCCCCCCCCCCCCCCCCTCCTCGCTTCCGGCCGACCTCCCCCCCCCCCTCTTCGCTTCCGGGCCACCTCCTGCCCCCGCCTCCCGCTCCGCACCCCCCTTCCCAGCCCCCCTCCTCCCGCTGCCGAGCCCTAGGGAGAGGCGGGAGCGGGCGGACGGCCGGAGCGAGAGGGGGGGGGGGGGGGGGGATGGCATGAAGCGAGCAGGGGGGGTGGGGAGGGGAGCTGCGGCCGGAGCTAGCAGAGGGGGGGGGGGCGAAGCTAGCACGGGAGAGGGGGGTTAGGGGTAGGGACATTTTTGTCCAAAATAATATCCGGGTATCAAGTTGTTACAAAAAAAAGTTTAGGGTATCAACTTGAAAAAGTGTGATAGTTGAGGGTAGCAATTAGCAATTAAGTCTAAATTTTATTTAGGACGGTCCAAATTTTATTTTGGATTATCCACTCTTTCTCTCTGTCAACCAGGTTAGTAGTCCTAACATAAAATATAATTTTTCCTAAAATTGGCAGTCTTATTTATGTTAGGACTGTCAACTTTGTTGACAGTCCAAATCTAAACTACTCAAATCCTTTAGGACTGCCAACCAGTCAGTCCAAATCTAAACTACTCAAATCCTTTAGGACTGCCAACCAGTCCCAACACAAAGTTGGCAATCATAACATAACAGTCGTACTTTATATTAGTTGGCAGTCCAAATCCAAATATATGAACTGCCGTCAAATAAAAATTTATAATGACAAACTTGTAAATAAATTTTTTTTAAATAGATTATTCTCAAGTAAAATTTGAGGTGCCAATAGAATTTGTCAATATCAAATATCCAAGGCAAGGCCTTCGGTGGCTCGGAGGATTTGAGCACTACCAACTGTGTAATATCCGAACCCAATTCCTTATCAACTTTTCAAATTCGGTTCAGATTTCAGATGTTTAGGACCAGTACTTTCACCTCCTTTGCCTTACTTTTATTCCTTTTTTTTCCCTATAAAACCACTATATTTTGTTTCAATCATTCGAATAAAACGTGTCATTTCATTTAGAAACCCAAATAATTCTCTCCTAAACACCGGCACAACTATCTCCTAAACGTTGGTCCAATGAGGGTTTACCTAATCACATTCAAAACACGTGGAATAAATGTATGATTAGAAGAACCATTTTTTTTTAAAGATATCGACTAAATAAACTAAATATAAACGGGTTCAATTTGATATCCAAAGTTCCAAAAAAATAAAAGCATGAAATTATTCTTTCTTTCCCACCCATTCTGCGACTGCCATGTCCCACCCCACGTGCAACGGCAACATCGCCAATATGCCAAAAGAGGGGGGACGAGGGTCGTACAGTCGAAGGGGACAGTGGTGGTACAAACGTGGAAGGTAGGAAAAGATGGGTGGATGGACGAGAATATTTTTCTCTTTTTAAGTATATCAAATTGATACAAATCAAAATTTATGATATATTAAATTAAAAATATTCAATAGTTGACTATTAAATTGAAGTTAAGTTTTATAATTAAGACATTATCTTATTTTTGTATTTATGCCCTTTTTTTGTTTAAATCTTTGAAAATAATCAAATAAAATACATATAATCCACCGGCAACTATTGATCGAATCTTTAAAATTAAGAAGTCACAAGTTCCTCTAGAAATTATTTTTTATAAAATTCTAACCCCCGAAATTTTGACAATCTTGTAAATACGTCAGAACTGTCAAAATTTTAGTTCATAACTACCAGAACATTTGATTACCCTAAACACACTAACGACTACAAAAATCTTTCTAATCCTGACTAGTTTAGGAAACTGCAAAGATATATAATAAATTCAACATTTTTGATATGGGAGCGGATCAAAAGTTTCCCTTAAAAAAAAACTCCTAAAAATTCTCTTACTCTAATTCGTAATATTAATATTAATATTATTTTTTTATTTTTTTATTAATATTAATATTAATATTAATATTTTTAATATTAATTTTAGTATTTAATATTATAACATTAATATTAATAACATTAACATTAATATTAACATTAATATTAAATTAATGATTAGAGTGAGAAAAGTTTTTAGAAATTTTCGAAGAAAACTTTTGATCCGCATCCTTTTGATATATATATATATATATATATATTGAAATACCAAGTCGCGAGCATATATTATTAAGATGGTCAAGAGATGAGAAGAGAATACTTCGTTTCCATTTCCGTTTCCATTTCCTCCCCTTTTTTTATAGATAATTGCAAAGTCCGCAGCACATTAAGAAGATACAAAAGAGGCAAACATTACAAAGGAACCCACCCACCATCCATCCCACTTGTTAGATATTTTTTTTCCCAGCACCTACTCCTAATTTTACATTCCTCCCCACCTGGTTCCTAAAAATGCAAATAAACCATAAAAAAGAGGGGAGATATGTAATTAAATTCTTCACTCATGCGCCCATTCCTTCCCAAATTTGCCAACTTCCTCCTCTCTTCACTCATCATCGTCATCGTCCTCCTCTTCATCCTACACAAAAAGAAATGCAAATAATTTTTCTTATTGCACTTTTTTATATAATTATTGTTTCGAGAAAAAAAAGAGTTTTTTTTTGTTGGAAATTTCACCTCTCCGGATTCATCATCGTCCTCGTCGTCATCGTGCACTTCGGACTTGGATTTGTCAGACTCGTCCTCCTCTTCTTCCTCTACTTTCTTCTTGCTAGCGCCATCGGACTTTTACGCAAATAAAAGTGATCAAATTTTCGAGTTTCTGAATTTTTTAAGACAAATTTTAGGGTTCAAATGGAAAAAAATTTTAAAAAAAAATATCACCTGCTTCTTGTTGTAGGCGACCATGGTCTTATTGTACTCGGCCTTCCTTTTAGCAGCCTTGGCTTCATAGGGAGCCTTGTCCTGTAATTACAAAAAAAAAAAAGTCCAGATCTTTGTCAGAACTGCAAGATCATAAACTACGAAGGGCTATTTTGAAAAGAAAAAAAAAATTGTTATACTCACTGAAGCAGACATAGATCTCCACTTATCACCAGCAGCCTTGCCAACCTAATTTAGAAATAGGTAAATAAGAAGGGGCTGAAACGAAAAAATTTGTAAGGAAAAAATAAACAAAAAATTAGGTCACTCACAGCAGAGACGGATTTGTTGTTAGGGTTCTTCTCCTTGAATTGTTTCCTGAACTCCTCCCTATTTTCGAAACAAAAAAAAGCAATAAAAATCAAATTTTTACGAGGAAAAAAATATTGGGGAAAAGTAGGGTTAGGGTTTACATGAAGACGAAGAAGGCACTGGGGGGCCTCTTGGGCTTGTTGGGGTCCTTGGCGGCCTTGGCGCTCTTCGCCGGCTTCTTGCTCGCCGCCTTCTCCGTCGCCTTCCTCTTCACCGACAGCCTTCAAAAAAAATTCCAACCAAAATCAAAACTTTCAGATCCAAAAACTCCGGATCCAAACAAAATTTCGACGAAAATAAAGGGAACAAGAAGAAGATCGTTACTTGGCGTCGGCCTTCTTCGGCGCTTCGGACTTCGATTTCCCTCCTTTCATGGCGGAATCTGCGAGGGAGGAGGAGGAAGAAGAAGAAAGAAAGGTCAGATCTGTGAGAAATTTGGGAAATTTTGGCGGAAAATCGATGAAAAAATTTGAAGAAATTAGGGTTTCACCTAGGGTTAGGGTTAGGATTGGGGGGAGAAGGAAAGGGTTGGGTGGAGTGAGAAGGATTGGGAGTTCTGAAGGGGGGAGATAAGAAGGGGGAGGGGAGGGGCGTTTGAGGGAAACCCTCAAAAATTAAAAATCTTTTTGGGTTGTTTTGCATATCGGTCCCTTCAATTGGTTCGTAGTTTTAATTTTAAATAGGTCCCTTCTAAGTTTCTTTTTTGCGTAAGGGTCCTATGTGACATTTACTTTTTTTTTTCTTATTCTTGATTTTGGATATAAACTCAAATAAGAACTTGTAATACGAGTTCCTCTGGGATTTTTATTTGGTAGATATCGGACGGTAAGTGTCTTTTGGAAGTGTTATTCTAACATTTTACACCAAATTCAAATCGGTACAAGATAGTAAAATGGATATAGGAGAGAATAGCTGTCATTTTAGCTAATGTCTTCTCTCACTCCATTTCCATTCAAATTCTAGTTATGCGGAACGGACATGATCAATTTATATATTGATATTGTTCGAGAATGAGATACACTATTTGTCTTTATTTTTGACACGTAGAGTATGTTTAGTTAGTGTGTTAATTCGATCCGTGGTACATTTACTGTATAGGTCAATATTAGTTGCTTAGTTCACATTTTACATAAATATATGTGGCACTACAAAAAAAAAATTAGAAAAGAATAATAAATTTCTCACTTAGTAGTTCATTTTTGTTCAATAAGATATCAAACTTGACTTCTAGTAATCATACATCATCATATACAATAGTATATTTCAAAGATGGTACAAAATACTATGCAAAACATGTAAATTAAATATAAAACATAAAAAATGCCAAAAAAGTCTTGAGTTATTATATAGGATGTTAAAAAGTATGAAAGCGGCGGTTAACGAGGCAAACAAAGAAACAACTATAATACAGACAAAAAGTTAAAGTTTATACCTCCAACATCTTTATATATCATTGAGAGAATCTGGATCATCAGATCTATCTATCAAGATCAAGGACCTGTCAGATAATAAATGTACTAGAAATTAAAGCACTCGTATAGAAAACATATTACAATGGATGTGGGTGCAACACTGCAACTTGAACGGGCTAAATCCGAATCCGATCGGGTAAATCCGTTAATGAGTTGGGTGAGGATTGAAGATATTCGGACTCGAATTTGGGTTAAAATATTTGAGTCCGATCAAAAATCGGATTAGTCTCGAATTACCCAAAAGACCCAAAATTCGACATACATATAATCTATATATATATTTTATATATACACTTTTCATACTTCTTAAAAGAAAAAGTTTAAACTCTAAATTTCTCCACCTAAACTCTTAAACTCCTCACCCCAAATCTAATTTCAGTTTGTATTTTGTAATGATTGAAGTTTGATTATGTGTTTAATGTTAATCTTGTTTAAAATTATTTTAAATATTATATTAGAGTTCGATAAATTCAATGGACCCGGCCCAATCCGAGGAACCTCCTGGATTCCTTTTATATTCCTCTGGGCTCGGTCTTGAACTTCATATGTTGAACTCGAGGTCGGATTGGGCTCGAACTAGGCTTCAGGTTCATCGGATTGAGTTCAAGTCCGACATAATCCGTTCGAATTACAGTGTTACCAATTTAAGAGATGAACTTATAGTGTATCCGTTATATAGAATATAAAAAAACTCCTAAAAGAATTTTAAAAAAAAACTCTCTTTTAGAAAAATAAATAAATAAATAAATCTCCCTCATCCTACCCCACCCCAATCTCAATCTACAGTTTAAAGCTAATAGCAATATCTTGGGGACCTATTTATAAATAAAGGAGACCTAAGGAACTTACATACAAAAGACCCCAAAATCCTTCCTCCGCTCCACGATCCAGAGCAGAGTGGGATCATGTATTCTGCCACGTCATAGATCCGTGTGATCATCTCCCATTGGTTCCCCCTTCCTGCCATCACTCTCTGTGTTTTTCTTCTTCTGTGTTTGTTTGCTAGCTATGAAAGAACATTAACGGGAAAATGGCTAGATGCCCGCCACGTGTCTGTGAAAAGTCGGCAGTAGCCATAGGGAATTCGAATATTTACAATGCTGTCCGATTTTCTCTTTTATTTTTCTGAAAAATCCGCTTTGCCGCCCGGCACGCAAGAGTGTAAACGGATGGGTACAAACGTCACAGCCGAAAGATTGGATATTATCTGCTACTCACCTTTCACTCACGTGCTACTCATATATAAACCTTGATGCCGTTGGAGCGAAAAATTATTGTGTGGTCCGGTCTTACCATATGATAACGGTGAATGTTGAATTCAGCCACTAACTTCTTGATACATGATATAATATTTGGCATAAAAAATCTAAAAATTATAAAAAATATATTTAATATATAAAAATTCACTTGACATATAATTAGAAAAAATAGATATTTTTTACTTTAAAAAATATTAAAAAAATTGACATATAAAATAAGAAAAATATAATAATATAATAGATTATGCCAAGTGTCAAGAAATTAGTGACCGGGCTCACCATTCACTATTGTCATGTGGTGAGATCGGACCATCCAATAATTTTTTTCGTTCGAGGAGAATTCGAATCCAAAATCTGTACTTGGACGGCCCTCGCACTACCACTAGACTAGTGCAAGGGGGAATAAAATCGAAAAGTGTACAATGATCGAAAAAGAACCCAACCAAATCGGAAAAAAAAAATTATATTGGATTAATCAATTCTTTAAGCTTTGTACTCTGGGTCTTTTAGCGGTTAAGAAAGGAAGAAAAAAAAATCTAACTAAATCAAGTGCACTAAATCAAATTTATGGGTTTTCATGATTATGATTGACCATAAATTTCTAAATTAAACTAACAACCAATTAGAATATGTTATAACAAATTTAGGATGTATTTTTGTTATTCAATTAATGGAATACATTTTTAAAAAAAAAACTAATAATTTTTTTGTGATTTATTTAATGATAGAATTGGGTAAAAATAACGAATTGATGGTTAAGGGTTGGCCTAAAACCAAAACAAACCGGACCATGCTTACCCTTAACATGTTTATACTAGTACTCTCTTCTAATAAGTATAAGGCGAAGGAGAAGTTTTCATGCCTTTCTTAAAACACCCTATGTAACTTAATGAGGTGAACGAAACCAATATTTGGAGTGATATAACTACAATGCTATTAAGGGCCGGACTTTAAATTTGAGACGAACTCTAAAAATTATGCCCTAAAAGCTTAATGTTCTTATAGATTTTTTTGTTTTTTCATGAACGATGATACAATAAACACAAAATTTAATAAACATAATATAATATAATATCCAAAATAATATATCTGATAATAAAATTCTAATAAAACTGAAGATGTTCCAAAACAAAAATAAAATAACTATACTAGACAAAAAAATAAATAAAAAAGCTAACAATGTATGGGATAGTTCTTATGATAATAATAAAAAAGAAAATAAAAAATTATAATTTATTCTCTTGTTCAGTTACCTCCAAGAGAACAAAAAAATACACACACACAAAGGAGATTGACAACAATGAAATGGTAGAGGAGATTGATACAGACGACGGAACGGTAGAGGAGATTGAAAACGACATACCGTTAAAGAGAATGAAAGTGAAAATGATACACCAAAAATTCTCTTTATTCTGACTAACCGACTTGTCTCTTAGTATTCTACTATACGACATTTAGATATTCTATAAAAAAAATCTTTTTACGACGACTAAAATAATTATAATGAGTTTGATGGACCTTTGTTTAGAATTAGATTTACATACATTAACTAGCATATTAATAAAAATTTTGGTGACCTTAAAAATTTTGAGCCAGAGGCGACCGCCTCACGTGCCTCATATAAAGTCCGTACATGATATTGCTATTGTATGGTTGTGACTGTACCATTAAATGAACAAAAAACAAAAAAAAGGTTTGATATTAATTAATACTCATGTAAGTTGTCTAAACCATATAAAGAGTTATGATATTTTAGAGAATATTGCTCCAAGTAGTACTGGAATAATCAATACTGCTTGGAATAACCAAATAATTAAAAATGATGTACATGTTGTAGCAAACAAATGTTATAATAATTATATTTCTATCAATCACTTCTAGTCCAAGTGACTAAGGTGGGAGGCATCAGTTCTGTATGTCCATATTTGAATCGAGATGGAAAAGTATTATTATTTTTATTTAATAAATAGTAGTAGTATTAAATGGTGGGAGTGGGGGTAGTGGACCAAAATAGAATGTGAGTGTCTAGGTCGGACACGAAAATATAAATAGATTTAATGTAACATTCATAAGAAACCATGGTGCTATATCATGTAATATTTGTTGTGTACAAACATTACTTGTTCTAAATAGCATTGTTATGGATTAAGGAATTAGAAATAGCATTGTTGTGGATAAGGAATTTTGTATATGTGTTTAGTTATATAATATCATGTGCTTATTTTAAATATAATTTAAATATTGAACATATTTTAGGATTTGTTATATGTTTATATAGTTATAAGGATTTTAGAATTGTTGCAAGGATTTTAGTTTTTTTTAACTGTGTGAGAAAATACATATGCGATAGTTAATTATTTTTTATAAATTTTCTATTATTATCTAATGAAGGATATATATACAATTTTGATGGTTGATTTTGAACGACTTGGACGCATATAAATAAAACATTGAAACCACCACCTCATTTGGCATTTTAATACATCAGTATCATAATTAATTCTGCTCGATCGAACACTGCTCATCGATTACCTATCAAACATTCTATGTTTAACTCCTATCAAACATTCTATGTTAAGTTATATTCTCTCGTGAAGAGAGAAGAGGAAAGAGAATTTTGTAGCAAATTTTGCGTACTTTTATTATTAACACATATAAAATAGATGAAAGAATGATTGAGTTTGTGTGTAGTTAGATATATACTTATTTGTGGTTATACATATAGATATAATTTACAATAGTATAATTATGTTTAACGAGTGAAAGCACGTGAGTTGCACGTAAAATATTTTTTCTTTCTTTCTAATATTATCAAACTATAATTTAAATATTTAAATTTAAATTAAGATTTGTTATATATATATATATATATATATATATATATATATATATATATATATATATATATATATATATATATATATACGCATTAGATATTTACCTAAACCGGTGGGTCCTTGGGCCGATTCCACGTTAGCCCCAAGACGTTGGTCTCTAACTAGAAAAGTAAATGCTTGAGCTTGAGAAGCTTCTGGTCCGGTGGGTCCATAAAACTCACTAGGATAGGCGGTATTATTGAACCAGACGAAACAACAATCGATGAAACCAAAGACAGATAAAACAGCTAAACTATAAGACAAGTAAGCCTCTCCAGACCAACCCAGAGCTAGCTGGTTCTCCCCGAAATGCGTTGAGGCACAGCAGTTGACTGGACATCTAGGGGTAAAGCACTATTTCGGTGCGGGCCGCGAGAGCGGTACCAAATCGAGGCAAACTCTGAATACTAGATATGACCAAAAAATAACAGGGGCCAAGGTCGGTGTAATGTCCCGCTCCGCACGAGACATTTGGTTGGCTTGTTGGATGGGATCAGAATGTTGGACCGTGACTTAAGTTGGGAATCAGGAGAATTGAGACTGATGCAGTCTCACTTAGCTGGCTAGACGGAATGGGTATTGGAACGTGGCTTGCTGATGGAGCTACGCTTAGTGGGATTGGAGCAGGAAGACCGTTATGCAAGGCAAGTGGAACTGTCCTCCTTCTTCCTTATTCCTGCATGCTTAATAAATGGAATAACGTGATGCTATGAATTGTCCCTAAATGTCCCATGTTTTAGTTGCTGAGTAATAGAGATGCTAATGCTAAGAATTGTTGAACTGCTGAACGTATCACACTTGAACTGCTAATGCGACTTGATGCCTGAGAATGAATTGATAATGTCCCTTATGCTCAATGTTGTCGGAATAAGTAGAATATTTGAGTAATGAGATGCTACGAGAATGATGCATGAGTAATGAACTGGTTATGCTATTAACACCAAGAACTGAATGAAACACCTCAACCATGTACCTTTTGTATAACTGTTGCTGTTGCATGTTTCTTATAAGTAATGAAAGAAAGAATATTAATGTCCCTATGATATGAATGAAATGCTACAGGTCCTATTGTCACGTCCCAGAACCAGAATACTGGAGAGCGGGGACAGACATAACCAGCTACGTATAATGAAATGGGATCCACTCCACTATACGGTCACGGCTGTCTAGATATATAAGGGTTTATCTACAAGCCATCAGTCTCTTATGGTCAAGAACAAGCCTAGTGTCTCAATCACAAGCAAGCAATTAAATGTTACAAGATGTAAGATCACCAAATATACAATAGTAAGACGTCCCAAACATTACATATCCAGCTGATCATAAAGCTAGTCGTTACAAAATGTGAGGACTAGCAAGAGTTTAGTCATACATGATCAACCCTAGGATCTGTCAATCATGTTACAGCCCGTAGGCAGACAATAATAAGGTATGCAATACGAGCTAACACTTACTCGGCGGCTAAATGCCTTAAAAGAATAATTTTACAATAGAGTGGGAGAGCCAAAATAAATCCACTCGTTGCCAGGATTCCGTCTAGTGGTCACCATCTGGCTGGAAAGTCGGTAGATCCTTGGGAGCTGCTCCGGTATCTGGCCATACAAAACCAGCTGGGTCAGACCCCAGAAAGAGCAAGTGCCCCAAATGAGGCTTCACTTAGGAACTAAAACCAGCAAATTAGCACAAGAATATAATTACATAATAAAAGACAATAATTAAGGAAAAATATGACAGGTGATATACGATGAGATAACCATGGGACTATTCAGATAACCAGGTTACAACCCGTAAACCAAACAAGGACCGGGGTTGTAACCCTTCGTCTGAACAGAACTTGGCTTCTTCCACCATTTATCGGCAAGATAAATATAAAAATTAGGTCAAGTAACAATCTTGTACAAGATCAAGACAAGACTGGACTGATTATTCCTCATCCAACAATCACGACCAAGCAAAGAGTACGGCTTGATACTTTAACCAACTAGGGTTATCACAGGCCTAGTTACTAGCAAGATGCAGTAAGATTGTTCCGCAGCCACAAGCTCTACAGACCATACAGGTTATCCAGGTCGAATATTAGTACAATAAGGGTACAACACATGACAGTGTGCTGAAAATGTGCCCTACTCGTCGGCAGGCTACAGATCCCAAGTGGGGCGCCCAGATAACGGGATTGCATGTAGCTGGGAAATCTCTTCATGACTACTGGATTATTCTAGTTATTAGCCTTAGTCCTTTTTAGTAGGTACCCCTGACCGTGGTACTCAGGGGTCCCTGCCCTAGACATGATGCAAGACAAGACGAGTTTATTTGTACAAGCACAATCGTCCACAGTGTCCAGGTCATTCATACTTGTCATGTCAAGCTAGCCGTTGCAACAGCCTTCGGGATATATATATCATGTCAGGTTCACTGTCAAGAGTGCGCCACGTCAGGCCACAATCATGAATTATCGTGTCAAGTTATCATATCAAGTTTACTTGTCAGAAGTGCGCCACGTCGGGCCATTATCAAGTCATGTCAAAAGTGCACCACAACGGATCACCATCGTGTCAGGAAATACACTTAAATTAATAGCACAAGCATACAAGTGATAATTAAATATTAGCAGGAGCAAGGGCCGCGGGGGACTCATGCGGCTCGAAAAAATTATTACATGCGGCCAGGAAAGTTGGGCCATATAGCCAGCAAGTGCTGCATTGCACGTGGCCATGCAAGCAAAGACTTGCAAAAGACTAGTACATTTAAACATGCACGTGGCCGTGTATTATTTAATCATGCAACGCAAAGTCTTGCAAAAAGGCCATGCGGCCACAGTGGAGGGGGGAAGCATTATGCGGCTAACAAGTTCTAAGGCCAGCAAAAGCAATGCATGCAATTTGCATGCAAGGCATGTCATAATAATAATAAAAAGAATAGGCCATGCGGCTACACTAACAATGCATGCGGCCACCATAAATTACCATATGTGGCCAGCATATATTACCACATGCGGCTCACATATAAATTGAATGACCTAAGCATTAATTTAATGGCCAAAGTATTAACAAACGCATGCTAATATTTAAATACACAAGCTTGCAAGCAAGCTTGCAAGCAAGCATGCATGCGGCCAATTCTAGGCCAATGCCAATATTTAAATGCAATGCTAATATTTAAACACACAAGCTTGCAAGCAAGCATGCATGCGGCCAATTCTAGGCCAATGCCAATATTTAAATGTATGTAAGCATGCAATAGCATGCATGCGTGTCACGACCCGCACCCACTTTTCGGATACGAAGCGTGTCCAAGCCCAGCTACGCATCGAGCGGACTCCAGCCCATCTCGAATACGTAAACGTTGTCAAGGCTATGGTTTACTGCCAAATCATGGCAATGCAATCTATATCTCAATCTACAATAAGAATATGAAACATGAATGAACAAGTATGGGTCATGGTCTGCAGCCCACTAGCATATATGTCCGATAAGACTCTAAAGGAAATAACAAGAGTCTAAAACGGAATCAAGAAACATGATATCTCATGATAAGGAATGAAAAGCACGAGCGGATAATAAACTCAATAACAATACCTGAATCCCGCAATGTATCATCACGTCTGCCATCCAGAACTACTAGCTAACTCCATGCAACCGCTAAACCTGAAGAGATCATCAGGTCCTCAGAGGACATAGCAAGATACATAATATACATGCCTATCTAACAGTTTTATCATGCGCAAGGAAATAAACAAGAAAGAACAAGGACAAGACAAATGACTACGAACGCGAACACAAACTCGAACACACGAACACCAGAACAACTACGTATAAATGAACTGCCGGATGAACGATAATCACGAGATCAATGGAAGAAACCAAACCCTCATCCCGAGTGTGGACTCACGGGTTTGAACTAAACACTAACCCTCGTCCCGAGTGTGGACTCTCTGGTTAGTACTAACCCTCGTCCCGAGTGTGGACTCTCTGGTTAGTTCACGGCAAGGCACCCTCGTCCCGAGTGTGGACTCTCTGGTGCAAATACTACATCCTCGTCCCGTGTGTGGACTCTCTGATGTAAACACCCTCGTCCCGAGTGTGGACTCTCTGGTGCAAGTCAAGTCAGGTCAAGTCTACACCCTCGTCCCGTGTGTGGACTCTCTGGTGCAAGTAATCGACATCCTAGTCCCTAGTATGGACTCACGGATGTAAACAGATCAAGAAAAACACCCTCGTCCCGAGTGTGGACTCTCTGGTGCCAAGGAAACAATGTCAAGGATTTAGCAGTTCACTTACACGTACTCGTTCTATGACACGACTCAAGCAAGGTACTGACGAGAACTCCAAATGTGAAACACAAGGCCAAAACATGAACATGGCTATAAACAATAAAAATAACTCCACAGAAAATAACACGAAAAGCACATATCCATAAACAATCAAATGACTAAAAAACAAAAGAAAATGCATATAAGTAAAACTGCAGAGGAAGACAAGGTATACTTGTCTGGAGGTTGCACGCAGATCCAATAACAATCTAGTCCACTGCTAAGCCATAAGGTCCAAATCATCACAACTGTCTCCGAAAGCTGAAACAGACAATGCCAACAGTCTCAGAATAGTCAAATTAGCTAGAATTGCCTGTCCTTAAGTCCAATTCTGGACACAGAGGCAAAACGGTAATTTCGGGTAAAAACGATGTCCGTCGTTGGACCCGTTTTGTACCGAAAAGCGTGCCAGAGTCTGTTTTCCATAAATAAATTCACTTTATTTATTGTGTTTCTGGAAAAATTACAACTGTAGGAATCCGATCTAGAAGACGATCGCTTTATCCCTTGGACGATGCGAAGAAGAAAAGCTCTCAAGAATTTTACAGCAATTTAGATAGCTCTGTATCTGTACAATGAATGAGAAAAGAACCCTATTTATAGAGTCAAAAATAACTGAAAGGATAACTGTCTTCACAACCTGTGCATAGTTGAAAATCATGCAGGATTTAACATACGCAAAGTCATGAGCAGTTACTGGACGTGGCCTGTAACTGTTGGACACATGGCAATCATGCATGAGTCGTGTACAAGCTACAGGACACGCAGGCGAGAGATCGGTGGCATGGCTGCCACGTACTCCAATTTGATGAAATCCACGCAGGCTTGTCGAAGACGAAATCCATGCAGACTTAGTTGAGGATGAAATCCACGCAGACTTGTTGAAGACGAAATCCACGCAGACTTAGGTCAGAAAGCTTCAAAATCCACGCAGACTTGGGGCAAGAAGCTTCAGAATCCACGCAGACTTGGGGCAAAAAGCTTCAAAATCCACGCAGACTTGAGGAAGGAAACATATAAGTTCAAAATACACGCAGACTTGAGCCAGAAGGCTCAAAAATATACGCAAGATTGAGGCAGGACTGCCAGCTGTCTTGATTCGACGTGCCTCGACTGACACAAAATCTCTGACAGTGATTGCCTTGTCAGTCACATTAAATGATAATAAGCTCTTTTGGTACGCCAACTTGACGAAGGCTGAGTCTTGTTTGAAGAAGATTTCAAAAATCATACAATAGTCGGCTGTGATCTCTCGAGTCCCGTGCATACGTGGCATACGAGGAGACATTCTTTGACTGTCGTGCTGTCAGTCATGATGACACTCTGACAAATAATGAGCTGAACTCAGCGTAACTTTTAAATATTGTCCTGATCAACTCAGCGTGACTTTTAGACTCTGTCTTGATCAACTCAGCGTGACTTTCATTTTCGAGGCCTACAAAACCCCCTTCAAAGTTTTCGAAAGTTGAAAAGACTTCAAAATTTTGAAATACTTTGAAAACATGCAAATGAACTTATTAAATGTCATGATGACTCTTCATTTTTCGAGACTGATTGCATCCAATTTATGGTAGAATATGAACCGCCGGCGAGCTTCTTTATATAAACGGGGAGAAGATTCAGTTTTAATCTTCATCTCGCATCAACATGACACCGAAGGAAAAAGCTGAGGAAGAAGCACAAAAGTTGGGTTTTTACGCCCATGGCGACCCTACTTTCGGGGGTAAAGAACCGGAGCCTTTAGTTTTCGAGTTCAAAGATGACCCTACACAATTAGTCAAGAACTTCCTGAGCCATTTTGGTCTGGATGGCTCATTTTCTTCCAATGGGCACAGCCTCGCAGAGCAGCGGGAAGCGTTCGATGCTCTGTTACACCGTATGGGGGTCAATAGCGTAGAGGAATTGGGTGCCAAGCTCAGTTACTCCGCAAAATAGGGCGTGTCCTTTCATGCTTCTATTTTCTAAAAAAAATGTTGTACTTCTTTTCATTTTTTATGTAAGGTCATCAGTGCCTCTTTATCTTTGCTTTGAAAAATGTGGTACAACTTTGTGCTGAAAACTAGTTTTACTCCGAATAGCGTGCGCTAATGAAGAGCATTAGGTGGCACTCTTTGAATATTTCAAATGTTGTGCTATCTTCCAAAGCACACGTGACACTCATTCCGTAGTTAAGAGCGCTTTTTATTCGGATCTTTCCAAAAATAGGCTTGCACTTAGACCCTTTAAATAGATAGCTGAGTTTCACGCATACTCATCTCTTTATTCTTCTTCTTCTTCTCTGAGAATGACCTTTTTGCAAGATTTCATTCTCAACAAGAAAGCAATGCTTTCTGATGTTGTATTCTTGTGCGTTACATCATCAGACATTGGTTTGCCAATCCTTAGCACAAAACCTTTTAATCTCGATGGTGAGTCCAACATAGTATGCGTACCACTTTTTATTGTTGAAGATGAGCTTTTGTCTCTGACCGAACAGGGTGCGTCTGTCTTTGACTAGCCAGTGCGCTTGTCTTTGTTTGACCAGTGCACGCCTAATGATAATGACATTTCTGTTGATTAATTTCTTTTTCCTTGCTGCTTTCTGCAGGAGTTTGGCTGAAATTTTTTTCCAGAACTGGCATTGGCGATTTGGATGCTGTGGAGAGTATTCTTCTGACACCAACATCAGGGAGCTCATACGCTTTTGACGCGCAAATCAGACAACTCAGAACTCTTCGTGGGATAGAAGGGTCTTCCTCCGATGGTAGGAAGAGCCTTTATACACGGAGAGTTGGATGGTGGAGTCAGCTCTACCCCGAGAAATCGGGTAGTAGAGTTCCTTTCACGGAAGAACTAGGAATTGTATCCCAATAATGGATACATTCCTATCTCCTCTGAGAGGCCGCTCCTAATCCACCAATTATATTGGCAGCAACACGCCTTCGGGCTGCCATACTCTGGGGTTCTCCTCTCATCTGAGAGAGAAGACCAGAGTTTGATTCCTGCTGTTCCGGTTGCCACTGGAGCTCAGACAGTCAGGAACTGCCACCAACAACGAACCCGTCAAAGAAGATCCAAAGAAGAAATAGATCTCCATTAGGTTATTGTTGTGTGCATAGAATGAAAATCCAAAATTGTAATAGATTTCCATTATGATTTGTAAGAAAGTCTAAGAAAATGTAATAGACTTTTTATGATGATATGAGAGTGGAAATGATAATTCTTCTATGCTCAATGATTTGTATCTATTTGGATGAATTATGGACATGATAGATAATAAAATCTTCTTTTCTGATTTAGAGTACATAATACTATCAGAGGTAATATGGACGTGATAATATGTAGGAACTCAAAAGAAAATAGATTGATTTCTATGCAGAGGTCGAAAATAGAAAATGATAGATGAGTAGGTAGATTCAGCATTTATCCAGAGGTTATGAAAACGTGATAAATAACGAATCCCTACTTTTTAATAAATTGATAGAAGATTATGAACGGACGAACCGTCAGGTGATAATGAACGGGCGAACCGTCGGGTGGTAATAAATGAACGGATGAACCGTCGGATGAATGTAATGAACGGACGAACCGTCAGGTATTAATGAACGAGCGAACCGTCGAATGAATGTGTCGCTTCGTTATTTGAGGAACTTCTGCCTATAAATATAGCAGGAATCTGACAGGAACGAACACTTCTACTCTTCAACATAAAAATGTTGTCTGGAGAAGCATCCAAGAAGGCTGAAATCACCTCGAAGGTTCAGAAGGGCACTGAAGACCACCCTGCAGATCCAATTCAGCCAAAGAAGGCAGAAGCAGGCGAAGGTTCTTCTACACCCCGACCACCAAGGGACATTCTGGACTTTCTGCTCGAACCAGGAAGGACTGAAGAAGAAGAAGAAGTCATGAGGATGGCCGTTTGCAAGTTCCTCGTGGGTTCCAACAAGGAGGTTCTCGGCTCTTTTGCTGATCGTATTTTCGAGAAGGACGGCAGTGGTCCGCGTCCAAATGTAGAAAAAGATGATAGTGACCTTCCTTAATATCATGTATTATCATTCATGATGAAATAAAATTCGAATTTTATTTATAGACTTGAACTTGTCTGATGATTTACAAGCATTTATACATAATACTTTTTAAGGAATTTGCCATTAATAGGCATCATAACAATTCGGCCGTCCAGATCTGAGAGTTGATAAGCTCCATTTGAGAAAACTTTGTTCACAACATAAGGACCTTCCCACTTTGCATCGAACTTGCCTTTGCTCATATGAGTCATAGTTATAGGACGTCTGACTGTTAGAACAAGTTCTCCTTTTTGATATGCTCGAACTCTGACTTTTTTGTTAAAAGCTCTTGAGATTCTAGCTTGATAGAATTCGATATTCTGTTGGGCAGATAATCGCTTTTCATCCAGAGCTTCTAATTCCTGAAGTCGAAGATGATCATTATTCTCGGTGGTAAGTTCATTAGCGATTGCTATCCTTAAAGAAGGAATTTGAATCTCTAATGGGAGAACGGCTTCGCATCCGTACACTAGAGAGAAATGTGTACATTTAGTAGCATTACGAACTGTAGTGCGGTAAGCCCACAAACATTCACCAAGTTTCTCACTCCAATTACGTTTGTTGGTAGAAACAAACTTCTTTAAGAGTTTGATGATGGTTTTGTTGAAAGCTTCTGCTAATCCGTTAGCTGCCGAATTATATGCGGTAGAAGCTACATTGTTGATCCGATGATCGTCACAGAATCGAGTAAATTTCTGGCTGACGAACTGTGGTCCATTATCATGAATAATGCGTCGAGGAACACCAAATCTGTAGATGACATGATGTTTGATAAAGTTGATGACGTTGGAAGTTTTGACTTCAGATAAAGGAATAGCCTCGGCCCATTTGGAGAAATAATCGGTTATTGCAAGAATAAACCGATGACCTTTTGATGACGGCGGATTGATCGGGCCGATAACGTCCATGCCCCAAGCTTCGAAGGGCCATGATGCTGCCGTTGGATGTAGAAATTCTGAAAGTTGATGGATAAGATCCGCATGGATTTGACAAGCTTTACACTTTCTTGCATATTCGATGGCATCTGATACCATAGTAGGCCAATAATAACCCATACGTCGAATACGGTCTTGAAGTTTTGGTCCAGGATGATGTGCTCCGCAAATTCCATCATGTGCTTCGCGGATAATTTGTTGGGCTTCATCACCGGCAACACATCGAAGAAGTAAACCATCGTAAGTTCGACGATATAAGGTTTTTGTAGTATGATTGTAATAAAATCTGAGTGATCGTCGTCTGATAGATGCTGCCTCACTCGGATTATCTGGGAGAATATCATACAATACAAAATCTAAGAAAGGAAGTCTCCAATCTTTATCTGTATTCTGATTCTCAGCTGAATTGTTAAAGGTGAATTCTATACTGGAATCAGATGAAGATGAAAAGGATTTACAACCAAATCCGAATCCTCTTGTTGTATTGACATCATGAGATGCTGATTCTTCAATATTAATTGGAAGTCCTAGAGTCAGATTATTCTCAAGATGGAATAATTCTCGATTGCAAACAACAATCATTTATTGCCGTCTAATCGGAATAACCAATACTGCCGCGAGATTAGCGAGAGCATCCGCTTCTGTGTTACATGCTCGTCTAACATGCTCGATGAAGAATTCTTCAAATGAAGAAGCCATAGATATAACCGATCTATGATAAGGAACCAGATCTTGATGGCGAACTTCATAAGTGCCCCTTATCTGATTGACAATGAGTTTAGAGTCTCCATACGCCTCCAAATGTTGAATGTTCAGATATTTGGCGAGCTGAAGACCAATGAGTAATGCATTGTACTCAGCAACGTTGTTTGAACATGGCTGATCGAGAGAATAAGCTCTTTGGATAGCAAGACCTTCTGGTGATACAAGAACAATTCCAACTCCAGCAACAATGTCACCATTAGGACCTATTCTTGAAGCTCCATCAAAGAATAGACGCCAAGTAGGATCTTCTTCAGCAATTTGATTTGAGTCTAGGACTTCATCTGGAATTTCATCATAGAGTTTTGAATTCTCTGGAATTGAATGAGCAGCCAGAAAATCAGCTAAAGCTTGTCCTTTAACTGATTTCTAAGGGATATAGTGCATGTCATACTGAGCAAGTAAGATTCCCCAGTTAGCCAATCGAGAATTTAAAACACTTGGTTTCTTCATCATGATCCGTATAGGATTGATCCTGGAAATGACATGAATGGTCTGGCCAATGATATAATGTCGTGTCTTTTGAACAGCGAACATCAAGGCTAGACATTCTTTTTCGACCGGTGAATATCGAGGTTCAGCTCCGGTCATGGTACGACTGAGATAGTAAATGGCTTGTTCATGACCATTTTTATTCTTTTGGGCGAGCAATGCACCCAATGAATGACTCGTTGCTCGGGTATATAGGAGGAATGGAATTCCTGAGACAGGAGGTACCAATACTGGTGGACTCATCAGATATTGTTTTATATCATCGAATGCTTTCTGACATTCATCATTCCAGACAAAAGAGACACCTTTCTTCATGAGTTTATTGAATGGTCTGCAGCGTCCTGATAAATTAGAGATGAATCTCCTGATATAAGCGATCCTTCCTTGAAATCCTCGTAGCTCTTTTAAGGTGCATGGAGGACGCATCTCTTGGATAGCTTTGATCTTCTCGGGATCCACGTGTATACCTTTCGAGGTAATGACGAAGCCGAGAAATTTGCCACTAGAGACGTCTAAGAAGGACTTAGTAGGGTTCATCTTTAATTGATGTTTGCGCATTAGATCAAATATAGTCTTCAAATCTTGGATGTGATCCTCCTTTTGTCGACTTTTAACTGCAATGTCATCAACATAGCATTCGACTATTTTTCGCAAATGTTCACGGAATATATTGCTCATAGCTCGTTGATAAGTTGCTCCTGCATTCTTGAGACCGAATGGCATCACTGTATAACAGTATGTACCAATCGGCGTTCTGAAAGAAGTGTGTTTCTCGTCATCTGGAAACATTTTAATCTGATTGTACCCGGAATATCCGTCCATGAATGACATCTGTTCAAACCCACAGGTATTATCGATCATGACATCAGTGATTGGTAAAGGAAACTCGTCTTTAGGACATGCCGCATTGAGATCGCGGTAGTCTATGCAGACTCTGATCTTGCCAGTCTTTTTAAGGACAGGAACTATATTAGCCACCCAGTCGGGATGTTCTTCTCTGATAAATCCGGAAGCCATGAGTTTATTGACTTCAGCTTCAATTGCATCCATAATGTCTGGACGAAATCGTCGTTGTTGTTGTTTGACCGGTTTAGCATTCGGCAAGATATTGAGTTTGTGAGTTGCGATCTGTGGATCAAGTCCTGGCATATCTTCATAACTCCAAGCAAAGACATCAATGTATTCACGAATAAGTTTGATCATGTTTTGCTTATCAGTTTCAGAAAGACTTTCACTGATGAATATTGGCTTAGGGGATCCCTCTTCACCAACATCTATTTGAACAAGTTTGTCTTCAGTCGGAGGTTCTTTTTGCTCAAATCGGAATTCCCATCGATTGTCTAATCTTTGGGCCCATTGTTCTGATTCAGGTGAGATTTCAAATTCATCTTCGTCTTCATCATCTTCCTCAGAACCGTCAATGGAGACCATGTTGGAAGACAGAATGTTGTAGTGGAGGTCACCAATACTTGTATCAGAATCCCAAGAGGTGGTACTAGAAGAATCAGATCTCGTATCTTCGTCAGATTCGGGATCTTCATGGATAGTATTGATGAAGGGAGTAGAAGCAATATAACCCAATCCGCATTTTGTCCTTCCATATTTCAAAGGAGGAATCCGGACAGGCATTTTTCTTCCTCTTTCATTACTGAGGCCAGTTCTGAAGTCATAGCCCATATTCTTGATAATGTCTTTAGATTGCTGACTATAACGACGTAGTTGTAACCTCTCGGTGTCATCGTTTTTGTCATCGTCTTCCAAATCAGAAGGATTTTGGGGCCCTTTGTAGAAGAATATTGGAATATCTCCTGGCTTTCTGCTAGGAACCAAAAAGTATGAAGCTTGCACTGATTCTAGGGATACTCCCGTATGAAAAGTCTGTACAACTCCTATAGTTATTGTTCTTAAATCATCCAACAGATGCAAATAACTATGAACATGATTACACACATCAATATACTGCAAAGATGGAGACTTTTCATTAAATTCAAAAGTAGCAGTATTTACATCAGGAGAAGGCTGAGCCTTAGAAATCTTAGCTAAATCAATGACTAAAGGAAGAGAAGAAGAATGAGAAGAAGTTTTGTTTCGATTAAGATCGATAACAAATGGCTCAGAAGAGGTGAGCTCCTTTGAAGCCTGAGATGGAAGAGTAGTCCGCCCTCCAACCGGGATTACCAGAGTATCCTGTTTTATATGTGAAGATACAGGAACTATAGTACGCCCACTGACAGGAATGATCAGTGTATCTTGAGCAGATGACTGAGGTAATGGAGAAATTCGTTCGCTTACTGGAACAATGAAAGAATCTTCTCCAGAGGGTTTAGGAGACTGTTGCTGAGTAGTTCGACCTTTAATAGGAATTATCAAGGTCTCACTTTGTGAATCCTCTTTCTCCATAGCTTGTATAAGCCTCGTATACTCTTCTTTGTACATCCGGGAATCATTGAAATAAGCTTCAACCCCATGGAAAGGATTTATATCAGCAACTTCTTTTCGTACTTGTCCATTGCTGTCAATGTATTTAAAACACTGATGAAGAGTGGAAGGAACCACATTATTTTCATGAAGGAAGGGTCTTCCCAGAAGAAGATTGTAAGACCCTACGATCTCGATCACGTAGAAAGTGACTTTGGATCTGAAATCGCCTATCTGAAGTTTTAGATGAATCTTTCCCAAAGGCTCGCTTCGGCTTTGATTGAATCCCAAGATAGTAGTAACCGTCTTGGAAAGCTTGTGAAGAGGGATTTTTAGTTCATCCAACAGACTCTTAGGCATTATGCTTATAGCTGACCCTGGATCAATGAGGATACGATCTATCTTGATCGTATCGATATAACCGGTGTAGTAGAGAGGTCGATCATGTTGATTATCCTTCAGTAGCATGTCATCTTATGTAAAGGTGATATTCGGGATAATCTTCAATACACTGTTGCAATGTAAGCAAGTGACAGGTTCTTTATCTGGCTTCTTTAATTGTGCAAGACAAGAGTCTGCCTGAAGAAGTGCCTCACTTAATGTCTCCCGAGTCTCTTTAGAAAGACGTAGAAGTTCAAAGAGGGACATTCTAGCTGGAGTATTAGCAAGTTGAGCTAGAATGTCGAAATTATAAGGCTTCTGAAGCCCAAGAGGAGGGGACTTCTTGATTGGTTTATCAAATCGAGCCTGTTGTTTGCCTTTCTCAAGAGCTGTGGGCTTGGAAGGAGCAGGTTCAACCGGAGCAGTTGAAGGAACAGGTGCAGTGGATGATTCTTCTTCAAGAGGAACATTAGGAACATCTTTATCAGCAGGAGGGATATCAGGAGTATCCTCAGGACTCTTAGAATAATCTTTTAGATAAGGTTTCCCTGTTCTAGTAGCACCAGCAAGTGCTTCTGCTTTGTCTTTTGGCTCTGTGTCAGAAGTAGACTCGAAAGAAGTCATATGACATGACTTAGTCTTTCCAGCCTTCTTAGATTTTTGGGAAGAAATCTTTTGAAGAGGAGGAGATTCAAAATCTGCCACTAAATCAGGATGAATTCATAGGATTTCTCCTGTTTCCATAGTGATTGGTACTAATCCTTCAGACTGTGGAGGAGGAATATTCACTATTTTAAGAGTTGCCTTGGGAATAGGAACAATTCCGCTTTCAAGGAGTTGAGGAGGGAAATCTCCGAATTGCATAGAGACAACGTTGGAAGTAACAGTCTTCTCTTTCGGAGTGAGAGTGTTGGCTCCAGACTTGATCATTTCTTGGATCTTTCCTTTCAGTACATAACATGTACGAATTGTGTGACCCAACATTCTGTGGTATGGACAGTATTTAGGATGATCTGTCTTACCGGCTTCATCGGGTTTCTTCATTTCAGGTAATTGTATTTTATTACCTTTAAGCAGACATTCGAAGATACCAAGGACATCATCGTCATCAAAAGAATATTCTTTTCTGGGACGAGGTGTTCTTGATTGTTGAGTCGTAGAGGCAGGAGGAGTTTGAACAGTCGATGCATCTTTACTCTGAAGATTAACTTCAAGGGTTTCTTTTCCCCTGCGAGCATTGTTTTTAGCATTATTGTTAGCATTTTGGCCTGTTTCCTTGGGATTCATCTGCACTCCTAAACCTTTGAAGGTTTCAGCACTGATTTCTGCAGCTTTGGCACTTACTATGAAGGAAGGCCAATCTTGAAATTGTGTAGATTCTGTCCACATGCTGATGATTGGCAACAAATTTGATTTGCATGTGTCAATAGTAACAACATCAGGAGTTCCAAGAGGCATTTTCAGAGCTTCTCTTCGAAACCGTTCAATGAAATCTTCAGTAGTTTCATTGTTCTTCTGCTTGATTCTTATGAGAGCAGACATAGTCATGTCATTGAGCCCTTCATAGAATCGTTCAAGAAACATTTGTTTGAAACCGGCAAATGAGGTAATACACCCATCAGGGAGACTTCTATACCATTCATAAGCCGTTCCCTTGAGACATCCGACAAACACCCGAGTAAGGAGGGCGTCACTTGGTTGCAACTGGTCAGTCATCACTTCAAAGTGATTGATAAATTGACATGGAAAAGTGGTTCCATCATAGAATGAGATAGTAGGAGGCTTGTATTTAGGAGGATAAGATACTTGCTTCCATTCTATCGGGTAAGGTTGCTTGATACCTAACCTTTGCAAACCATCCTTCTGTTTGAATGCCTCAAATTGAGTTTTGAGGTTCTTCAATTCTTTAGTAACAACTCCGAAAGATTGTGGAGTTGTAGCTTGTACAGAATAGTTGGGAGGAGGAACAGCATTATAAGCACTACCCCCAGCTCCTGAGTGACTAGGAACTGGTTGAACTTGTCCAAGAGTATTGGATTGTACTGCTGGAGGAACATGTACTGGAATTACACCAGTATCAATTGGTATGGCTTCAGGTACAGTCTGTCAATTTTACATCTGGGTTGCCATGAGTTCATACATCGACTTCATAGTATCAGCCATAGATTTCATTTGCTGTTCCAAAGAAGCAATTCTTTGATTTTGAGGAGTCGTCGAAGAAGAAGGTTCATCAGTATTCCCATCGACCATATAAGTCATGACTGTACGAGGGATTATTGATGAACTGGTGGATGTTGTTTGTTCTGAATCATTACTTTGTGTATCAAAGTCATTTGCAGGAGAACTACCCCCAGTAGGAAGAGGTGGGAAATTAGATTCTCCAAGAAATTCAGAATCATCTTCAGGAATCAAAGTCCTCTGATTAGAAGCCATAACTCTTAATCTGGTGCCTCTATATACTCCATCTGGACTATCAGGTCTACCCCCAATATCCCGAGAAGTCATGTTGACAGAAGCAAACAGAGGTTCATCTTCATCAGGTATAGGTTCACACTGAATCCGGTTGAAGACAGATTGTCGTTTAGATTGACATCTGCATTGTATCGTGACTCTTGGCTGGAAGTCACATTTATGATCAACATGGTCATGATCCATTGATTGACATCTGCATTGAATTATGACTTTCGGCTGGAAGTCACATTCAGCATGGTCGCGATCCCTTGGCACAGAATTATTCTTTCTCTTCTGTTGAAGGTGTTCTCGCAAATCTGTTTGTGAAGATTGAGGTACATCAGAGAACATTCTTTGTGTATTTTTAGGAATATATTTCCAGTTCTTGGGTCTTGATGGATCTTGATTATATAGAGAGTGATTAATATGAGCCACATAATTTCTAGCATACTCTACATCTGGATCTCTTGCAGAAGTGCTTTCCAAACGGATTTGATTAAGTTTTGTTCTTAGATCAGTTGGAAGTAAAACATTAGTTTTTGACACTTGGAGTTTTCCTTCCATTGATCTGGATATTTGTAGAGAAGGAAGAGATGAACCACCCCCTTGATTAGGAGTTGGTAACAAACCCTCTTTTATAGACAAATTCTGTGCCCAATTCGAAGAAGTCGTAGAAGAAGACATTAAGAAATGTTTCTTCTTGGACTTATTCAAGTTTTGAGACATAGAATGTCCAGAGGGAAGAGTAGTCAAAAGACCATCTCCTTTTCCTTGACTAACAAAACTGTCAGTCAAAGCTGTTCCTGAAGTAAGCACTACAGGAGCAGAAGAAACAACTAAAGAGTTGTTCCTTTTCGAAGGGACTTTGTGTGCCATTTGTGAAGGAGTTCTAGCAAGACCTGTAGTGCCCCGTCCCTACATCGTGCCCCGTACTCTGTCCACGGGGTGCGCGAGAAAGGAACACTGTCGCTATCGATTCGGCCGGGACCGATAGGTCGGGATCGACCGAGTCGATCGAACGGGAACGGTTGAATTAAGATCCATTCCTCGTTATGGAATGTCTTCTTCGGAACCAAGTCCCATATTCAGCGGGTTGCGCCTCGAGGATTGACTCTGCGGCTGAGTCGGGAGAGACCTCCCGTTGCTCTGCTTTTCACGCCGCTTGCGTTGGTTTTGGCTTTGTTTTCTGAATGCGTTTCGTAGATGTTTTTGATGGTTTTCATGGCTTGCATTTCGAACTCGCATTTCCTATCGAACTCTTTGAATAATGCAGTGTTCTAATCGGTTGCTTGTGCGATTTCAGGTAATCGCGTAGGCGACGTCTAGCGCGACCAACAAGTTCGCTCGCCAAGGTAAACTCAAGGTGAGTGGCTGACCCTTCTCTTCTCGACCCCCTTCTTAGGCAAAATCGATAGTGTTGTTGCGAGAGAAAAGATAAATGCAAGGGCACGGACACGAATGAATGAACAAGTTTCAAAGAAAATGTAGGCTATGTCTTAATAACAAAAATCATGTCTTTGCACGGTCATGGACAACTTGTCGACAAGGTGAACGTTTCTCCGCACGGCAAGCCCGAGGCCACGGGACCGTTGCGGGCATTGGGAAACAAAAGAATTAGGCGAGGACTTGCAGCGGGGCTAGCTACCCACACTGAAAGGACCCCGTCTAACAAAAGCAAAGAGGAGTCCACAATGGCTCTGGGAGTCAGTGACCAACACACGAAATAATGCACTTGGTATGAAAAATGATAACAATTGAAAGGGAAGAACATGGTAAGTTTCATAAGGCGCGACGCGGTCCGCCGGGGTAAGTTTCAACGTAAAAGTTCACTATGCTTGTCATTACTTGTTTGTAATCCATTAGGATGGTTAGAAACATTCATACTATAATGTCATATAAACTCTTCAACCAAATGAGAGCTTGGAATTTAAATAGCCACGCACCAGTACAAAGTGTAATGTACTGATCCTCGCTCTCCACGCAGGTACCCCGAACCACGAAGGACGTGCCAACTAGAGCCCAAGGCGGCGTGAACTCTTTTGAAGCCTCGTCCGTGTGAAGGCTTGTTTTTTGGATTTCCTTTTTGAAGAAGACCGCACATCAGTCCAAAGAAAAATGACGACTCGACTTCCCGCCATAGCAGGTGGAAATATGTATTGGTTTTTACTTGTATAAAAGGGTGTAATGTATGGAACGACTATCTCATCGGCGTTCATTTTTGTAAGTCGAAGTCATGTTGTAGCCCGCGCGGCAATGATTGTAAAAAGAAGTCTATGTAAAGTTCATATTATCAATGAAAAGTCTATTTCCATTTCAAATGTGTTATTCAATTTCTCTGCGTACTCTAAATTGATGTTGTGTTTCGGATAACCTTATGACTATGCCTTGTGCGAACGCAACTTAGGTTCGTACGGCATCACGCCCGGGGGACGACTATCGATTCGACGGAATCGGGGCGTGACATAATGGTATCAGAGCACGGCTTTACATCCTTTGGCCTCGCGTCTAGAGTTTTAAACCATTGACCACGCAACGATGAGATAAGTTGTTCCATACAATGAGTCCGTAATAATTTAAGACTGATGCGTTGCCTTCGTATCGCAGAAGTGGCGGAACCCACGGCCGAGCAAGAACAGAGCACTTCCAGCGGCTCTAGTAGCTCGCATCGTCCACAGGCCGGACCTTCTAACGATACCATCGAAAGGATGCTGCGCATGATGGAGGCGCAGCGGAACCAGTCCGAGAACCGACATCAACGAGTAGAGGAACGACAGGCCCAGTTCGAAGCTCGCTTCGATGCGCACATCAAACTTCAACAAAAGCAGATGGATACCCTGCAGCAGATCGTCCAGACGTTTGTGGCCAACGGAAATTCTGCGACGGCACCTACCGTCACCGTACCTACTACCACCGTGCCGGCGATTCCATCCATTGATGTCGACACGGCGGAGCCCGAGCTTCAACCAGCGGCACCAAAGAAGTACAACTTCGAAGTGTCAGAATTCAAGAAGGCGTGTCGCACCTCTTTCAGCGGCACCGAGGGTCCTTCCATTGCGATCGACTGGCTGGAAGAACTAGAAGACCACTTCGAGCTTCTCGGCATCGAAGATTCAAAGCAAGTCGCCTGCGCACAACTTCAACTACGGTTGAACGCGCACGACTGGTGGGCCGTGCGCAAGCGAGCGATTCGACCGGACAATACTACCGCGCCGATCTCTTGGGCCACGTTCCGCAAGGCCTTCGAACTCGAGTACCTTCCGTCTGTCGTTCGCCAAGCAAAGGAAAACGAATTCATGTCATTGAAGCAGGGGAACAGGACCGTGCAGCAGTACGCCGCAGAGTTCAACAAATTGTCCAAGTTCGCTGGTGCGTTTCTACCTACTGAAGAGTGCCGCGTGCGACGGTTCGAAGTGGGACTGCGACAATCTATTGGTGCGCATGTCGGCGTCCCGGAGTACAAGACCACGGGCGAGGCTCTGAATCACGCTCTCCGTCTTGAGAGCCTGCATCCTTCCAGTGCTGACGACGTTGTGCGCCACTCCAATCACAAACGTCCTAGCCATACGGGAGGCAACAACGACGCGTCAAAGCGTCCAAACAACGGCGGCTACCAGGGTCAGAAAACGATGCCTCGATGCACCAGATGTGGGCGAGTGGGACACCGTGAGGACCATTGTTTCTTCCGCAATCTTGAATGTTACACTTGCGGACAGATTGGTCACCGGGCTCAAAATTGTCCAAGCCTTCGTCAGACTCGCAACGCCCCTCCCCAACAGAACCGACAGGAGAATCGAGTGCAGGCGCCTCGACCTGCTCTGCCTGCCCCACCAAACCATCAAGACAGGCGTCCGAATGCACAAGGACGCGTCTACGCCTTGACTCGAGATGAAGCGCTTGCCTCAGACACGGTCGTGACAGGTATACTTAGTTTTAATAATGTGCCTGCTCGCGTACTATTTGATTCAGGTGCTTCGCATAGTTTTATAGCGGCGGACTTTGTCGCCGAGCACAAATTTTCGTTAGTATCATTAGACCTCGACCTTAGCGTGAGCACACCTTCGGGCACACCAATACTCACAAATTCAGCCTGCACTGACGGGATTATCTGTATTGGCGGTCAAAAGATCGGTCTGGATGTGATGGTCCTAGACATGAATGACTTCGATATCATTCTGGGGATGGATTGGCTCGGGCCGTGCAACGCAACCATAGACTGTGCCAGGAAGACGGTCACTTTTCGCATACCAGGAGTGCCTGAATTCTGCTTTTCGTGTGGTGAGGCGTCGTCGACCTGCATGTTGATCTCGGCAATCTCTGCTCGGAGGATGCTGCATTCTGGGTGCGAAGGCTACTTGGCGTCCGTCCGAGACATGCGACAGGAGGGTGCAAACGTAGGTCAGACCGACGTTGTGGCAGAATTCCCCGATGTGTTTCCGAACGAGCTACCCGGCATGCCTCCCGACCGAGAGATCGAGTTCAGCATCGATACATTCCCCGATACTCGACCGATTTCAAAGGCCCCGTACAGAATGGCCCCCACCGAGCTGAAGGAGCTCAAGACCCAGTTACAAGAATTACTCGACAGGGGATTTATTCGACCTAGTGTTTCACCGTGGGGAGCGCCCGTGTTGTTCGTGAAGAAAAAGGATGGGTCCATGCGTCTGTGCGTCGATTACCGAGAGCTGAACAAGGCCACCATCCGGAACAAGTATCCTTTGCCCCGCATAGACGACTTATTCGATCAACTGCAAGGCGCCTCGGTATTTTTGAAGATTGATCTTCGCTCGGGCTATCATCAACTCAAGATCAAGTCGGACGACGTGCAAAAGTCAGCCTTTCGCACTCGGTACGGCCACTACGAGTTCCTGGTGATGCCATTCGGCCTGACGAACGCCCCTGCCGCCTTTATGGACCTAATGAATCGGGTGTTTCGACCCTTCCTTGATAAATTTGTGGTAGTCTTTATTGACGACATTCTCGTCTACTCGAAAGACAGGGCGCAGCATGCAGAACATCTGCGGACCGTGCTCCAGACACTTCGAGAGAACCAGCTATTTGCGAAGCGGAGTAAGTGCGAATTTTGGCTCAGCAGCGTATCCTTCCTTGGTCACATCATTTCGTCCGAAGGCATTGCAGTCGACCCGAAGAAAGTGGAAGCCGTTGCTGATTGGAAGAGGCCTGCGTCTGCTAGCGAGATTAGAAGCTTCCTTGGTTTGGCGGGATACTATCGACGCTTCGTGAAAGACTTCGCGAAGATTGCATCGCCACTGACTCGCCTCACTCAAAAGGGAGTCGTGTATGAGTGGTCAGATGACTGTGAAGCTTCATTCCAGGAGCTAAAACAGCGGCTGATTTTGGCACCCATACTCGCACTTCCGGATGGGCCAGAGGGTTTTCAGATATTCAGCGATGCTTCAGGCCAGGGCTTGGGATGTGTGCTCATGCAGCGGAACAAGGTGATATCATTCGCCTCCAGACAGTTGAAGCCGCACGAGAAGAACTATCCTACGCACGACTTGGAGTTAGCGGCGATTGTGTTAGCGTTGAAATTGTGGCGTCACTATCTATATGGCGTGGCGTGCGCGATCTATACCGACCACAAGAGCCTCAAGTATCTCTTCACCCAGAAGGAACTGAACTTACGACAGCGGCGCTGGCTCGAACTAATCAAGGACTATGACTTGACGATCGACTACACTCCGGGCAAGGGAAATGTGGTGGCGGACGCTCTGAGTCGGAAATACCTTGCCTCGCTATCCATCGACCACAGACTACTACAAGATCTCGAAGAAATGGGCATCGATCTCCGGGTTCGATTCAGGGATATACGGTTGGCGCAGCTGCAGTTAGAGCCGAGTTTGCTGGAAAAGATCATGGCCGCTCAGAAGGATGATCCGTACCTGAAGAAAATGCGCGAGCGAATTTCAACAGGTAGTGTGACCGACTTTGCGGAAGACAAGACCGGCGCGCTGCGACTGAATGGCCGACTATGTGTTCCGGATGATTCTGAACTACGAAAGGAGATTATGTCGGAGGCGCATCACGCGAAATATACCTTGCATCCAGGCAGTACCAAGATGTACAAGGACCTCCGCACGACTTTCTGGTGGCACGGGATGAAGAGAGATGTGGCGCTCTTCGTGTCACAATGCATGGCCTGTCAGCAGGTGAAAGCTGAGCATCAGCGACCGGGCTGGGAGATGCAGAACCTTGCCATTCCAGAGTGGAAATGGGATCATGTCACGATGGACTTTATTGTTGGCCTGCCGAAGACACCACGGGGGAGCGACGCCATCTGGGTCATCGTCGATCGATTAACCAAGTCGGCGCACTTCATTGCCATTAAAGTTACTTGGAGCGTTGATCGGCTGGCGCAGATTTATCTTGACGAGATCGTACGGCTGCACGGAGTTCCAGTATCCATCGTCTCTGATCGGGATTCACGGTTCATGTCGCGATTCTGGAGTAGCCTTCAGTCGGCGCTGGTACCAAGTTGCAGTTCAGTTCAGCTTACCATCCACAGACCGACGGCCAAACAGAGCGCGTTAATCAGATTCTCGAAGACATGCTACGGCTCTGCACAATCGACTTCAAATCAAGCTGGGACGTCCACTTACCGTTGGCGGAATTTGCATATAACAATAGCTACCAGTCCAGCATCCAAATGGCGCCGTATGAAGCCTTGTACGGTCGGAAGTGCAGATCGCCCATTTGCTGGGATGAAGTCGGGGAACGGCAGATACTCGGCCCGGAGCTGGTAGAACAGATGGTGCAGAAGGTCAAGCTAATTCGGGAAAGACTAAAGATTGTACAGAGTCGACAGAAGAGCTATGCCGACACCCATCGAAGACCGCTTGAGTTCTGTGTAGGCGATCACGTGTTCCTGAAGGTGTCACCCATGCGTGGAGTTACTCAGTTCGGCGTGAAGGGGAAGCTGAGTCCGAGATTCGTTGGGCCGTTCGAAATACTCGAGCGGGTCACCCCTGTAGCCTATAAGATTGCCCTACCACCGGCGCTTGAAGGTGTACACAATGTCTTCCACGTCTTCCAACTGCGGAAGTACGTGCACGACCCTAGCCACGTGGTGGATTTTGGCCAGCTAGAGCTGAAGTCTGACTTATCCTACGTCGAAGCGCCAGTTCAAATTTTAGAATGCAAGGATAAGTTACTTCGAAATCGGGCGATCCCTCTCGTCCGCGTACTCTGGAGGAACCATGCGGCAGAGGAGTCGACATGGGAACTCGAGTCAGAGATGAGGGAAAAGTTCCCTTCATTATTTTCATAGAGGTAGGTTCTATTCTTAAGTTTCGAGGACGAAACTTTTTCTTAGTTGGTTATGGTGTAGTGCCCCGTCCCTACATCGTGCCCCGTACTCTGTCCACGGGGTGCGCGAGAAAGGAACACTGTCGCTATCGATTCGGCCGGGACCGATAGGTCGGGATCGACCGAGTCGATCGAACGGGAACGGTTGAATTAAGATCCATTCCTCGTTATGGAATGTCTTCTTCGGAACCAAGTCCCATATTCAGCGGGTTGCGCCTCGAGGATTGACTCTGCGGCTGAGTCGGGAGAGACCTCCCGTTGCTCTGCTTTTCACGCCGCTTGCGTTGGTTTTGGCTTTGTTTTCTGAATGCGTTTCGTGGATGTTTTTGATGGTTTTTATGGCTTGCATTTCGAACTCGCATTTCCTATCGAACTCTTTGAATAATGCAGTGTTCTAATCGGTTGCTTGTGCGATTTCAGGTAATCGCGTAGGCGACGTCTAGCGCGACCAACAAGTTCGCTCGCCAAGGTAAACTCAAGGTGAGTGGCTGACCCTTCTCTTCTCGACCCCCTTCTTAGGCAAAATCGATAGTGTTGTTGCGAGAGAAAAGATAAATACAAGGGCACGGACACGAATGAATGAACAAGTTTCAAAGAAAATGTAAGCTATGTCTTAATAACAAAAATCATATCTTTGCACGGTCATGGACAACTTGTCGACAAGGTGAACGTTTCCCCGCACGGCAAGCCCGAGGCCACGGGACCGTTGCGGGCATTGGAAAACAAAAGAATTAGGCGAGGACTTGCAGCGGGGCTAGCTACCCACGCTGAAAGGACCCCGTCTAACAAAAGCAAAGAGGAGTCCACAATGGCTATGGGAGTCAGTGACCAACACACGAAATAATGTACTTGGTATGAAAAATGATAACAATTGAAAGGGAAGAACATGGTAAGTTTCATAAGGCGCGACGCGGTCCGCCGGGGTAAGTTTCAACGTAAAAGTTCACTATGCTTGTCATTACTTGTTTGTAATCCATTAGGATGGTTAGAAACATTCATACTATAATGTCATATAAACTCTTCAACCAAATGAGAGCTTGGAATTTAAATAGCCACGCACCAGTACAAAGTGTAATGTACTGATCCTCGCTCTCCACGCAGGTACCCCGAACCACGAAGGGCGTGCCAACTAGAGCCCAAGGCGGCGTGAACTCTTTTGAAGCCTCGTCCGTGTGAAGGCTTGTTTTCTGGATTTCCTTTTTGAAGAAGACCGCACATCAGTCCAAAGAAAAATGACGACTCGACTTCCCGCCATAGCAGGTGGAAATATGTATTGGTTTTTACTTGTATAAAAGGGTGTAATGTATGGAACGACTATCTCATCGGCGTTCATTTTTGTAAGTCGAAGTCATGTTGTAGCCCGCGCGGCAATGATTGTAAAAAGAAGTCTATGTAAAGTTCATATTATCAATGAAAAGTCTATTTCCATTTCAAATGTGTTATTCAATTTCTCTGCGTACTCTAAATTGATGTTGTGTTTCGGATAACCTTATGACTATGCCTTGTGCGAACGCAACTTAGGTTCGCACGGCATCACGCCCGGGGGACGACTATCGATTCGACGGAATCGTGGCGTGACAAGACCACCCCCAGTTCCAGTAGAACTTGGAAAAGAAGAAGAGATAGCTAAAGAGCTATTCTTCTTATAGTATGCTGGAATACACGCTGAAACAGGCTTGGTTAAAGAACCAGTGCTGTTAGCGTGATTTTTGACTTTAGAAATACACGCTGGAACAGATTTGGCTAAGGAGCCAGTGCTGTCAGCGTGACTTTTGATTTTGAGATTGTACGCTGGAACAGGCTTGACTAAGGAGCCAGTGCTGTCAGCGTGACTTTTGATTGCTGTCGTCTTCGAGCACACAAGAGTGTGCGTGCAGTAGAGTTCTTGCCAGTGTTAGGAGTAGACACTGTGGCAGAAACTTCACTGTTAGTTGCCAACAGATTCTTAGGGACGTAGACAGATCGTCCCTTCGACTTGGCAGTGGAGATGGAGGCTGAAGTGGGCTTGCCACCCTTAGCCCGCTGCATTTCTTCGTAGGTGAGTTGATCAAGTTGGATCGATATCACCTTCTTCGTCAAGCCGACTGACGAAGTGTCGCATTGAGTTGTTGCCATCTCAGAAGAGGAGATAGTTTTCCCCAGCAGAGTCGCCAATTTGTTTTCCATAAATAAATTCACTTTATTTATTGTATTTTTGGGAAAATTACAACTGTAGGAATCCGATCTAGAAGACGATCGCTTTATCCCTTGGACGATGCGAAGAAGAAAAGCTCTCAAGAATTTTACAGCAATTTAGATAGCTCTGTATTTGTACAATGAATGAGAAAAGAACCCTATTTATAGAGTCAAAAATAACTGAAAGGATAACTGTCTTCACAACCTGTGTATAGTTGAAAATTACGCAGGATTTAACATACGCAAAGTCATGAGCAGTTACTGGACGTGGCCTGTAACTGTTGGACACATGGCAATCATGTATGAGTCGTGTGCAAGCTACAGGACACACAGGCGAGAGATCGGTGGCATGGCTGCCACGTACTCCAATTTGATGAAATCCATGCGGGCTTGTCGAAGACGAAATCCACGCAGACTTGGTTGAGGATGAAATCCACGCAGACTTGTTGAAGACGAAATCCACGCAGACTAAGGTCAGAAAGCTTCAAAATCCACGCAGACTTGGGACAAGAGGCTTCAAAATCTACGCAGACTTGGGGCAAAAAGCTTCAAAATCTACGCAGACTTGAGGAAGGAAACATATAAGTTCAAAATACACGCAGACTTGAGCCAGAAGGCTCAAAATATACGCAAGATTGAGGCAGGACTGCCAGCTGTCTTGATTCGACGTGCCTCGACTGACACAAAATCTCTGACAGTGATTGCCTTGTCAGTCACATTAAATGATAATAAGCTCTTTTGGTACGCCAACTTGACGAAGGCTGAGTCTTGTTTGAAGAAGATTTCAAAAATCACGCAATAGTCGGCTGTGATCTCTCGAGTCCCGTGCATACGTGGCATACGAGGAGACATTCTTTGACTGTCGTGCTGTCAGTCATGATGACACTCTGACAAATGATGAGCTGAACTCAGCGTAACTTTTAAATATTGTCCTGATCAACTCAGCGTGACTTTTAGACTCTGTCTTGATCAACTCAGTGTGACTTTCATTTTCGAGGCCTACAGAGTCAATGGTCTCTAAAGTCATCAAACTACATGTCTACGGATCCGATTTTTCGATACAAACCCAACCGTATGTCCAAAGTTGGATTCCGGCGGGCCGTGCACAAAATCGTCCGTTGAGTCGGACGGTGGGGCCCGCGAAACGGTGATGTTTCCAACTGTCTCATAATCGGACCAAACTTGGCATACAGGACCAGAAAAATGATACGGTCCTGTTGGCACAAGTTTCATCTCGATCTGATGAGCGTGCACAAAGTAATTGGAGAATTTGCAAAGTGCACGATACGGTGAATTTTGACGGATACGCATCAAATTCGTCGCGCACACGCGACCAATTTGAATTCCGTCAAAGTCCACACGACCACGAAGCCGATACGCAGCTTTCGATGCTTTCGGTTCGCGACCACGTCGCCCGAAATGGCGGGACGCACGTCGTGTGGATGGTTTTTCCTAATTTTTGAAAACTGTTTTCCTATGTTTTTCATGATTTTCAAACAGATTTATATCGCTGATTAAACAACTAGAAATAAAAGTAATAATTGTGTTTCACTCACGGTTAGGTTGTCTTTGAATCTGTTTTAATGGATTTATAAAGCTCGCAATAGATCGACCTAAATTCGCCTTCCCAAACAGGCATTGGGGTGGGTTTTCAGTCCAATTTTGGACAGATTCCACTCGGCTTCGCGTCGATCTCCTCGGCAGATTGATCGACTTGATCCTAAACTTGTTATTGATATGTCAAGGTGGCTATGTAGTCTCCCATTGGGATTTTGTAGTTTCGAAAATAATCGAGTACACAGGGAGAAACTCGAACGAGAATACGGTACCTGGGGGGGTCGGCTCTGCTTGCTGCTGTTGTTTTCGCTCGGTCCGCCGGCGCGCGCGCGGGTCGGCGGTGGTCCGGCGACGGGGCAGGCGGTGCAGGGGAGGTCGCCTGGGTCGTCCAGAGGCAGGGGCGCCGTTGGGGTTTTAGGGTTGATGAAGTTTTCGATCGCGCATCTCCCTCTCGGCCTGATCGGTTATGCCCTGTTATATATGTATACGTAGGTATACACATGTTATTTCTCAGGCTGGGCTGCTCATGGGCCGTGGGCCTGGACTGAGGGTTAATTCATTTGTTATCCATATAAAACCATTCATTTATATATATACCCATATATATATATATACCCATATATATATATATATATATATATATATAGAGAGAGAGAGAGAGAGAGAGAGAGAGTGGCTATCCAATGAGCACATAAACTAGTTGAGCAAATGAGCAAATTTATTTGTGTCCGTTGGATTTTATTCAAGTTAAATCTAATGATTGAAAATCATTATATCTTATTTAGGAAATATTTGACCATTAAAAAGATAATTTAGGAAGTAGATTTTGACAATCAAATTAATATCATCTTCGGGACCCTCTCTGCTTGTTCCTTCTCAGAACGCGTGTTTTTTTAGATGTTGAAACAACATCTTGATCTTTTTTTATTCAATTTTAGTTCAGATTGAGAAAAAATTTGTGATCCCGGTACTTGAAAGCCGTGCTGAGGCAATACTGTCGGTAGACAACTTCATATGCCTTCTTGCGTAAAGCGATAGTACTTCGACCTCAAAGAGTTCTCCAGTTCAGACGTATCACCAGCATCTCTAGTGACAGTCTGGTAATCGATTTCCTCAGCAAGAAGGCATATGAAGCTTTCTACTGACCACATAGACATGGGAGAAGGCATTAGAAGAAAAATCGTGTTAAGAATTTTCTTACCGTGTTGTAGGTGCCCAACTTAATAATGAACTGCTCCATTTTCTTCGACAGTTACATTGTGGGGTTCATCATGTGGAGGTTGGCCTTTGTGGCTTTGCCGATATCATGGGAGGCTTATATGTAGTATTTTCATTTATACTATACCAACATTTCGTGCTAAGTCTGCTTGTTATTGATTCATTTTCCTGTAGAAACGGATCACTATGTTTAGGTCTTTCCAATGTGAAGTATTTCTCTGAGGCGGCAACTGCTGGTGAACGGATCCTCGAGATAATAAATAGGACAACGGGAATCGACTCGGAGAGGGCAGAGCGGAATGTA